>JAANSP010003329.1:0-11462 GCA_036850745.1 Homidia socia
AAACGAAACGCAAGTGGATGTAGTTGGGCTGCTGTGCGTGTGTAGTAGTATCATTGTAACACAAACCAGAAACAATGACAAGTGAAATGGAAGGTGACATGGGGAGAGAGAGAAAGAAGAAAAAAACTTGTCCACTTGACCATCAAGACTTTTTTTAAACTGCAGAATAATCTCCAGTGAGTTTTGTGAAAAAGCTATCATCCTCGAAAAGAAATCTGACTCTCTGCCTTGCCTACTACTACTACGCGACTATTTTTTATGTTTTGAGACGAAAATTTCATACATTTTTTTACTCTCCTATTGTTGCAGATATCGCAAAAAGTTTCAATTGTTCAACAATTGTCGAATGGCGTAAGAAATGTATTTTACAGCCAAAATAAAAAAATGAACTGATTGGGACATTTTAATTTTATTTGTAAATTTTAATCAAAAGTCATGTACATTACCATCCTGTTTAAAGTGTAAAGACAGACGAGATCATTTCGAGATTGTTTCCGTGCAAAGCTGTGATTTAATTAACTTTTTTGGTGAAAATTGACATTTTTGTATGCAATGTGAATATAGCTGTACTGATTTGACCAAATATTTGATGTTTTGTGACGATTTTTTTTTGTTGAGCATATGTCTTAATAATCTGTTGACCAATTTTTAAAAATCATGTACATTTTTTTAAATACCTAGTGTAACTTATGCAGTTTCGGACTGTTTTTCCACTTCGCTATTGGAATTACAAAGATTTTCAACAAACATTTATTTTGCTGTCCTGTTAAAGTGACAGATTTTTTTAACGAAACCTCTAAAGCAATCTGCCAACAACGTGCGTTGATAGATTGTAAATGCAAAGACTCTTCTTTTCTGCAGAAGGTAAGCAATACCATTTATTTATATAACAGTCAAGTACAAACCTTTAATTGCATTAGCACGTACTAATACAAAAGGGCATAACAATAACCATACATAAACATATACATGTTTATTATTACAATTGATATTCATCTCATCTCACAATGATGGCATTTTTGTTGAGGGTTGATATAATAAAAAAAAGAGGAAACTAGTACAACCCCAGTAGCAACAAAGCGATCTTTCCTCTATGACGGGCTTACAAAATAAATAATTAAACTACTACCTGCTCTCCATTGTCATAGCATAATGCTATCATGTTATGTTCAAATACCATATTATAGCTGAATAGAAATACACATAGAAATGTTGATGAGGATAATGTAAGTAGTTGTGTAGATATGATGATGATTGATGATGATCATGTAAGTAGTTGTGTAGATATGATGATGGTCACCATAAATAGTGGTTTTACATTATTATCATCATCAGTACCAGGATGTTATTACCGCACGACATAAATACACAACTGTTTCCAGCAGCAATACAATGACACTCTATAATGTAAACCATGCTTATTATTTCATCGCATCCACTTGCTCTTCTTTCCCGTTTCCTCCCTTCGGATCAAGGCACGCTTCTCCAATGGTAAATAATAGATAAATATATAACGGGATCAAAAGGGAAAAGTAGACGGTGTAAAAGGGAAAGGGAAGACTTCAAAGGATTCATTGCTTTGGTCTCTCTTTCTCTTTCGCTCGCTAGCTCGCTTGCTCATTTCTTCGTTCTTCCTGAACTTGCAGCAGCAGGCATAGAATTGCTGCATCTACAGAGAATACCTACTCAGGTGTCCTTTTTTGCCTTGCCTCTCCGATCAGCTTTATATTCGAATAGAATTCAGTATTTGTGTAGCCTTTCTGCTTTCACTCACATTTTTTTCGTATTCCCCCCGGAAGCCTTTATCATTTTCTTGCCTTTTGTGCGCCAAATGGAAATATACTACCAGTTTATATCTACGGGGACCGTTACTGATGACCCTGGTAATAATGGCTTGGAGCTAAAGCATTGCATTTACCTTGTATTATTAAGGGGATTTCCAGTCCGACCTGGCCCTAGGATCGTAAACCGGTCCGTGGTAGTAATAAATAAAAGCCGATTTTCTCTTCACTGACGACCAGTATTTATTTAATAGGAATGGACTTTTCTCTTTTAGTAGTACACGTATATATAATGCACTGCTCGTATACAAGTATTAAAACTCCAGTGAGAACAGCATTTTGCTGGTAAATGTGCATGTTTTTTATTATTGTTGTTGTAAACAATAAGGAGAACCACGTTAAATAAAAAGAGAAAGAATAGGCAAGGGCAGTAAACATTTGCACAAATCACCAGTTTTCCTGTTCACCAACGGTAATACATACTGCTTATTTAGTTACATGTGTAGCTTGATTACCATCCAATAAAACACAAATACAATACGTACAAAAGAAACGTGCACGGAGCAAGAGAGGTTGTGCGAATTGTCGTGTGCAGACCAAGAAAATGATATAGGGTAAAATATAATGCACTGCTCGTATACAAGTATTAAAACTCCAGTGAAAACAGCATTTTGCTGGTAATTGTGCATGTACTTTATTATTGTTGTTGTAAACAATAAGGAGAACCACGTTAAATAAAAAGAGAAAGAAAAGGCAAGGGCAGTAAACATTTGTACAAATCACCAGTTTTCCTGTTCGCCAATGGTAATACATACTGTTTATTTAGTTACATGTGTAGCTTGATTACCATTCAATAAAACGCAAATACAATACGTACAAAAGAAACGTGCACGGAGCAAGAGAGGTTGTGCGAATTGTCGTGTGCAGACCAAGAAAATGATATAGGGTAATGATATATTATGCAATATTAAATTTCATGGTAGAGAGGACAGGTAGGTAGCCACACCATTAGTATTGACATTTTGACATGATATTAATATCAGTATGAACTGGTTGCTTTTCCGCACACAAAAATGGCAAGTAGGTAGACAAGTTTAAAGAGAGCGAGAAAAGATCATTTTCATGGCCCTCTTCAGAGCCATGTAGTAGTTGGTATACCGCTGCTCCATTTATACATGTAGCTCAGCATAGAAAAAAGTAATATCCAGCAGTTTCAGAAGAATAAGCAACATTTTTTATAGATGCAATGCATAATATTAAGTTTCCTTTCTTCTTTAATGTATTTCTCTCCTCCTCCTCATTGCTGTTGTCAGCAACATTTTTTTCCATTTCCCCGTCCGCTCCGCTGCTGTTGCTCTGGCCTGCTGTTTGCTACTGGGATGGAAAGATGTGATATATTATATAGCGAGCGGTGGTAGTAGTGGTGGTTTTTTTGTTTGTGTGGTGCGATATGATCGCAGTTAAAAGCCGGGAGGGAGCGCTTGTGCAAAAAATCTCTAGTCTCCAGCAACAGCAGCAGCAGCACCCGCTCTTGATGCTCTGCTACTACCACCACCACCACCGCCATAATCAGTAGTTCTACGGAAAAGTATCGATTTTCATGAAAAAAATAATAACATCAAGAAGGAAGGGTGATTGAAATGCATACGTACACGTAACGTAAGTACATAATAAACGTATTTACAATGGAAATGGTGGTTGTGTGTATAAATAGAGAGAACGAGCCTAAACATGCTTTTATGGAAGGGATGTAAGCATGCATTGTATTATACATAGCCAATCTCCCGAATAATATCCGTGCACAGCTGCTGGATCGGTTAAAACATGTATTGGCACTTTTCTCTCTTCTTCTTATCATTGCATATGGCTTGTGCTTCAATAACGCGAACTTTCTCTGTGTCGGCGTGCGTTTCATTTCCAGCCAGGAGCCCAGCAGCAGGATTAGGTCTATCATTTATAAAAAATGCTATGCATATATACACACATTATGCCCAGTTATAAGAATACGTTTTATCTCCTTTTTGGGTTCATCATCGTCTCTCTATGTCATGAGCAAGTTTTGAAGCATATGCCCGGATTAATATAACAATGTTATTCTCTGCTTCATACCAAAAAATTCATGTGGGCAGCAGCAGCAGCACTTACTCTCTTTTACACAATATGAAAAGAAGCCTGCTTACTATAATAATAATATTATATTATGGTCATGTGTGCAGTTGTAATAGTAGTAGAATAGCAACTTGTGCTACTGCTGTTGGAGTTCTGGACAACTACTTCTGGAGAGAGACACATTTGCTTATAATATGGAGGTATGCATAACCGTGCAATATAAATACATAATGAAATACATACAAACATAACAGCAGTTGATGATATGCCAATATACACATTTGAGCATAGCATATTATACAACAGATATGTGTGTACAAGCGGAGGTGGCTGATTATTGCGTTCATCCTATTCCGCAATGCTAAAAAATGGAAAAGGAAAACGGTATGGACTGACATTGCATGGGATCTCTCTCGCTTCCTTTCTCTTATTTTCCTTTTCATAAAAAGACTTGCATGGAGATAGCGATAGATTCCTCTGTGTTTTCACTGTTTTCTCTCTCTCTCTCTCCACTACGTGTACTCTGCTTATGCTATCCTCATGCTACTACCGCGCCACCACCACCAACACTCGACCAAACAGCATTTTCTCTGACTCACCAGTCAGTCTCCGTTTTGGAGCTGGACTGATTATTACCGATTTTTTTCTTCTTCTCTTTCCATCTCAGTATATATTATACCGTGCTTGCTCACGTTTGTTGTTGTTGCTGCTGCTGTGCTTCTTGCGTTGCTATTTTTATTTGTCCGTGCAACTCTTCAAGTATCCCATACAATCGGGCGGTAGGCAATTGTTCTAAAATTTAATGAGTGAAGAATGTTGTGCGTGCGGCTGATGTGCTCTGATTGAAGTGACGGTGGTGGGATTCAAAGTAGATTCAAAATATTCATTCTCTCATCCCATCATGTGAAAACTTTGGAGAACTGCTTGTAATAGCATCATCATTATTGTTCACGTTTTTTGCACACAGCAGCTGAATAATATTTATTTGTGCTGCCAAATAACACTGGTTTATTTGAGTGATTTGGGAGGGACAAATTCATAATAATAGTAACAATAATAATAAAACGCAAATGTTGGCAGAATTGCTTCATTTTTTGTGCTTGCGTGATCGTGCGTAACTACGGGAAAACATGTGCAGAAAGTGAACATTCATTCTCTCCCTCTGTTTGTCGGTCGGTAATACTTGATAATAATGGTAATCGGCATGCTGCTGCTAACTATTTTCAAACTTTGAGCTGAAAGTGTGTGGGTGTAATTTTATTCCCTTTTGTTACAAAAGTGCCCTTCTGCTGGTCAATAAAGTATATGCGTATATATTACATAATCTTCACTTTGTTGCCGTGCTTTGCACCAACAGTAAAGGTAAATTGTACTTTTGCATGATTATCTTGTTGAAATATTATTTTTCTGGACATTGAACCGAACTTAATAATTCATGTAGTCTGTACGTAGACATTCTCCTTTTGCTTCACAAAATCTAGAATGATCTTTTGATCATCACAATACACTTTGTTGCTTAATGACCGCCAATTCTTGGCATTTTCCATCACAAATTATGCAAATACGTAGTGCGTTTACCACCTCAACATTGAAGCTTTCATTCCCACTAAATTTACTCCAGGTGTAATAATAATGTGCAAGTATTCTTTAGCCACTGCTGCTGCTATGCCCAGACAAATGCATCACCTTCATGTCATGAGCAAATGTTTTAAGAAAAAAATACCTTCTGAAAGTTAGTATTATTTAAATAAAGTCACAGGACAAAGTTAAAGCTTTTCAAGCATTTCTCGTTTCCCACACGTACGTCAACTACAACGACGATCGGAAGACGCAATGACATTGCCAAGGGAAAAAATTCTATGAATGTATTTTTGAAAAGTAACAAGTACAAAAATAGTAGACATGCAATATATAATATATGCAGTTTTGATGTAGTGCAGAAAGAAAACGGCATGTATATTTACGTAAAAGACCATTATGTAGATGATGTTATATCTTACGTGAATAAAGTTTTCAAGAAGAAAAAACTATTTTTTTCCTGCACAGTAAAAGTAAGTAGCAGTGGTGTAAGAGTGGCATCAGCATTACAATAACTTTTTATACTTTATTAAAATTCGTCTTTTGGCGAGAGGAGAAGAAGACGAAGTAAAGCGGAAAATAAATGTTGTTATTGCCGCACAGCACAACATCAACAACAATAGCAGCAGGAATTCACCAGTATTTTTTAGCATCTACAGTCTAATGAGCAGACACAAAAATCATGATTTGCAAATTTCCTTCAACAACAACACCAGCAGCAAAGACCACGATTGAGTGCATCAATACAAAAAGAAAAAAATACAAACAGTTGAGTTGCTGGTTCAGTCGAACCTTTTCATAGTTTACTACTACAAGCATGACTACGATGATGATGACGATGATGTTACATTGTCAAGGTTATTTCATGGTGAGCCAGTACACAAGTCAGTCATCACCATCAGTATAACCATACAATAATAATATTATTATTATTGAATATCATATATGTGAGGTGCAGAAAAAAAGAAAGAAAGAAGAATGCTGTTTCTTTTTGTAAGCTTATTTAAAAGTCAAAAAGTGGAGTGGCACTACCTACCTAATCGTATTATTCATGTGATGATAGCTTGCTTCTTGTTATTTGTACACTTGCTTGCGTATAAACTCGATGATGATGATCATGATCATGCTGATGAGGATATTATTATGCTGATGATGATGATGATGGCTGCTGAAGTAACAGCGGTGAGGAGGGTGATATGGTGACGTGATGTGAACGATGGAAACAGTGCAATAGCAGTAAACTATAAAGTTTTTTTTAAATGCATCAGACCAAGCAGTGCTGGTGCTGGTAATAATGACAGTATCATCAACATCATCTCTGCACAACAATGATAAAGATTATGTTTAATAGTAATATTATTCAGGTGCGCCAACCGGCAGTTTTTATAACTTTATCCATCCTTCGTTTGTCTGATATAATGTATGTACTGCTGATAGCGGTTGCATTTATGTTTGCCGAGTTTTGTGTCTACTATATACTTAGGTATATAAAATTATTGATGGTCACGGAAACAAGTTGAAGTATGTAGGAAAAAATTTAAATAGAGAATAATTTTGCTAGTACCGTTTATATTGTTTCACCAAAATATATTTGTCATATTGAAACAGGTAAACTGCATTTTTACAAAACAACTAGTTACAATAATTTGCATTTTGACATTCTTCCATGGAAAAAAGGCTGTTTTTCAAAGTTAGAGAGTGTTTGCTAGCAACGCCACTATAGATATTGTATCGTCCGCGTCCTTCATTGAAACAAAAATCAGTGCACCTTCTTCACAACGTTCTGTCGTTATAATTATGGTTATTAGTACATTTCTTATTTTTCTTTCTCCTCTACTCTAAAACAGGTAAACTGCATTTCTACAAAACAACTTGTTAAAATAATTTGCATTTTGACATTCTTCCATGGAAAAAGGCTGTTTTTCAAAGTTAGAGAGTGTTTGCCAGCAACGCCACCATAAATATCGTATCGTCCGCGTCCTTCATTGAAACAAAAATCAGTGCACCTTCTTCACAACGTTCTGTTGTTATAATTATGGTTACCATTCATGATCATGCTCTTCTTTATTCATATTTTTCTCCTATCTACACACTCTCTTGCTGTTACTACTGGGGTACGCAGTAACAAAATGCAACTACCTATTTACTTTGAGGGAAAATGCATTTACCACCGTCAACCAGCCAAAAAATGTTTGCTAAAAATGAGTGCAGGATTACTTACCGGTCGGCTTAAGCCGTCATTACCAATACAATAGCAGTAGTGCATCTTGTTTTTTTGGCGTCGTAGTTGCTGATGTTGTCAGAGCGCAGTTTTGCAGAAAAGTTGGACAAGCAAACTTTTCTTTAGTACGTGTGCTCATGCCCATTGCCTCCGTCATTCACTGACAATGCGAATGACTGAGTCATTTTAGTGCTGTTGTAAGGAATCCCAGAGTGAACATTAACGCTCTCTTGAGTTATTGTGCCATTTCTGTCTACGAATCCAAGGTACGGATAAAATAAGTTTGTATTTACTTTAAAATCTGGAGCCTTTCTTTCTAGACAGTAGTGGGCAGAGACTCTGACCTTTTCAATTATTGACCGTTTCCCTATACTTACTCACATAATATGGTATATGGAGGGGATTTGAAAGAGATCAAAAAGTGGGTTCTTTCTTCTTATTTCATCCCAACCTCCAGGGTCGTCTTTTAGCCATCACCATCATCCTCTTTGGCCACATCACCAGATGTGCACTTTGTAAGTATTTAAATTGTAATTCTATGAAGGATACTTTCATAGTGTGTGGAAGAGACCTTGGCTTCTTCTGCTGCTCTTTGTAGTTCCTTATTGGTGCTCAAAAAATTCCGTCCAAGTTGCTTAGTTTTAAATGAAGAAAAGAGTCGCACAAGCTATGTTGGTTGAAGATGGCTTTCCAAACAGAATAATAGCATTTTCAAAGAAAAAAAGTAATACTTGGTACTCTTTCAAGAAAAGTGATGGAAGTAATAATAGGAGTGGCAGTACTACCAGTAATTCCTATTACTGGAAATCCGTGTCAAGTATACCATGCGGTCTGTGGTATGTTTTTGTGTATTACGTAGTTGGAAAGTGAGAAAGAGAAAAAGAGTAGCATGGTGGAACTACTACTTTGTAGTTATGCGCGTAGCCAAATTGAGGAAGGCACTCGACATTAATTTGACACGTGAAATATTGAGCAATCCAGTTAAAGAGGCTAGTAGTATACCACTCAAATGTCTGTAAGTTTTCAAAAGATTACTACTATTATTGCTCCTATCCAGGTTACATGGAGAGAAAACAGATAAGATAATTTCCTTGGCTAAATGAAGGTTAAATTGAAGAACACGGCAACGTTATGTAAGAAAAATTGTTTTAAAGAAACGGAGAAAATAATTTTATATGCATGCACACGTAAGGAATATACAAAGTTAAACTAAAAGTTTAAATAAAGTTAAATATTTTTTTTCTCCACTTTTTGGCTCTTTTCTTTTCTGCTATAACTTATGATCGACGGCATGCTGCTGTGCTGTCACGTTATTATACTTTTCAGTGACGTTCCAACTGTAACGTCTACCTGAATATTAAAGAGAAATAAATAAATAAAGTAGGTCGATGACATTGGATAATCGGATAATACTAGTAAATGGTTGTTAGGTGGCTAGAAATAAAATTGCATTGCATTTTTATTTTTATTAATGCACGTTTGCTTTCAGCAGAGAAGTAAATGCACAAGTTGGGAGTAGCATTATTATCACTGGCCATTGCAAGAAAAAAAACTTTCCCCTTAATCCTGACTACCTACACATTAGGAAAATAATATTTATGCATTTTGAAAACAAGGAAGCTAGTCGGCGGAACAGAAGGACGAAACATGGCTATTTTTCGGGCTGAAAACAAAACGATAACTGTCATATCCAACAGTATCAATATGCTCGTTTACTAGCCGCTTTTTATCTTTGACACTCTCGTGTCTTTTGCATATTTTTTCCGAGTTCAATTCTCTCATTGACTTGTACAGTCCAACTTGCTTTCTTTTTTTCGCCCCGCCGTCTGCATGTTAAATACAGTCGGATTTCCAAAGGTAATAATAATAGTAAAAGTCTGCTCTAGCCATTGCCACTTGAACAGAAAAAGCCGACTTTCTTGCAATCGCATGCCGTCTTTTTAGTAAATACTATAACAGAGCAATCGTTGGCATGAAATAGTCGTGGTTGTAAACATAATAGTAAAAGAAACAGCGCAACGGACGGCTATATGACGGAACACACCAAAAGCTAACGATTTATCGATTCACTAACTACATTCAAGCATGCAAACTTCAACTCCCACACTACACGTCTTTTTCTCCCTCTCTCTCACTCTCAAGTTTCCGTGATGTTCTCAACAAAACAGCAGAGAGAAAACTCACTCACGTCTTTGCAACGTTGCTTTTCAAGAGAGAGATGTATGCAGTATATCCATTGACATATGAACAGGAAGAGAAAGAGAGAGAGAGAGAAAGAGAGAGAGAGAAAAAAAGAAAACTTTCTTTCTTTTTCTTCTATGGCTTGGCAGGTACTTGCTTCATTCTAGCATTGTTTAAACGAATTGTACGCCACTGCTAGGGAGGAAACCGTTATGTGCTGGTAAGGTACTAGTTGTATTGTCGTGGCCAAAAGGGGAAAATGTAAGTAACTCAGCTACTTGATGGATGAACTTTCTCCCTAAAATTAATTTCAAAAGGCTAGGCGTTTTCCAAAAGAAAGTGAAACAGAAGAAAAACCCTTGAGCAGCAACGGCAGCCATCATCAGTTATTTTCTAGCAAGACAAAGGGTTCATTCGCACGCAAAATCCTGTTGAAACAAGGCCACGACGACAGACCTAAAGAGTCGCCTTACTTTTTCCAGTTTTATCAAAGGTGGCATTTTATGGAGCATTAAAGTAGTTTTTACACGTGTGTGCATAATTTGTGTGCAAGTTCATTACTACTTGGGTTGATAGCAAGTGGTGTGAGGTGTAGTGTGGCGTTATTCATAACAAACTACAGCCAGTAATAGTCAAATTCATTTGTAGTACAAATTCAAAGAACACCAACAAAGTATTTGATCTATTTACACAGCAAGCTGCCTACACTTGACGTCAACGTGAAGTTGGAATATTAAATTATTGGATTGGGTGGGAGTTTTTCAAGTAGATAACAAACTAAGTAATCAATAACACGACCAAGTGCTGTGATAGCAAAATCGTTAAGTCAAGATAGTTATCAGAAAATTCCACATTGTCTTATCATGTCCTCGTTGTACCTGTGTGTTTACCTTTCTTATGTGGCCGGCATACACCTTCCAAACATTTAGGTACACCCGTGTCAGTTTAATTTACAATTAGCTTACTAAAATCCCCCAAATTTATATCATTTACATGTGCATACCTACACAAAAACATGCTAAAGGTAAACATTAATAATAGGCAATCAATAAGGACAACAACAGCAGCGGATTCACTCGTTCACTGTGTGATAATTTTTTTCTGAATGAATGGTAAAAAATATTTTACGGCAGCTTCACTGTCTATATAGTCAGTAGTGTGTGGCAAAAGTTCTGTCATTCGAGACAATTTTTTTCATCGTGATTTGCTGCTAAAACCACAATTACGCCGGCGAGAGAACTAGAACAGAAAAAAGAGAAACTGAAAGTATATTCAGAGAGAAGTTGAAGTTGAGCTTGTTGAGACAAAATAATATAAAATATCGATTAGGAAGTTGTGCAAACTTGCTTAATCAGCGTCATGTCAAGCTCAGTTGCTGGTAGTTTTTGATTTGATCGTGTTTGGTGAAAAATATTTGCCTTCTAATAAATTTTATTTTTGTGCATTCATTTTCTTCTCCCTTTTTTATTGACACACAGTCTGCTGGCAACCTGCTATCAACGTCTATCACGCTGTTGCAGAAAAAAATATGAGAACGTTCTACATTGCCAATAAATTGTTTGCGATTAGCTGACAAACTCATTCACAACAGT
>JAANSP010003330.1:0-11462 GCA_036850745.1 Homidia socia
ACTTTTAGTAATTTCATTACTCTTATGTGGAATGAAAAGAATCTTTATTTTCTGGATAAAGATTTTTGTTGAAAGCTGAAGATACTGTTCTGGCTGCATGAAAGTGGGCATACAGCGTACTGATTACTGCTACCGAGTTGTTTGCGTGAGCTTATAAAATAGGTAGTAGTAGTAGTAGTAGTAGTAGTAAATACAACAGAGAGTACAAACACGAGTCGTGTCGCACAAACATGTATCTATGCCATGACTCATTATTCATTCAACTCTAGCTTTTTCTCTCCTTATGAAAAGCAGAAAAGAAATTTTTGTAAAAAGGTTCTCTGCCCAATGCCCAATACCCATGGTCATGCTTGCCGAATCCCTATACATTTTTCTATGCCAGTTAAACCCTACAAATGCGCGAACAGTTTTGGTAAAAAAAGGCGCAAAACTAACAGAACAGACAGAGTCTTGGGTTCATTCGACTGTTGCACTCGTGTATATAGGTAGGTATGCAGTATAATAACAACACATTGTTAAGAAAGTGGCAGTTTGTTACTACTCGTGCACAACATGATAAAAGAAAATTGTTTGTGCTCGAGTGAATGAGCTACTACAAGGAGGAGGAAGAATCCACCGGTGGTTGTAGCTTGGACATAATAATGATAATGGCGCAATCCACTGCCACTTCATTTATTTTTCAATTTGCATAGTGTTAGTGCTACCCATCCTCTTTTTATCCTTTTAGTTGGTTACTTCTTCTTGCACAGTAAAAGATTTAACAGATGTCCTTAAGTTTGTAATACCTATATAGGACCTATATTATAGGCATATTATTTTTAGTGCATGTTATGTTGTAAGGTGTGTGCAGGGAGGCGCCTAGTGTTTTCATAATTTTTTTTCAAAAAAATCCGTTGCACACATTTTATTTTTTGTATTTGTAAATTTAATTAATCATCAAGAAGACAGTGTCTTGAAGACACGTTGTAAGCAGGAGGGGAAGGAAGTATCAATCAGCTTCCTTCACTGGTGTTCCAGATTCAACTTGTTTTGCGTACCTACAAATAAATTTCAATCATTTTTTTACGTTCCAACCTACAATTTAGCAGATAACTAACAGTGGCAGGTAGGTAGAAGTAGAGGTCAAGTAAAGCCAATATATTTTAATCCAGGGAGTCCTAATCAGACCGCCAAATGCTGTGAAAATACGTTGAGTGTTATGGTGCATTAAGAATGAATCTTATCCGAAAACGGCAACAATCATAATCATAATATACTGAGTAACAAGAACTGAGGTTAGACGAGACGAGGGCACATACAAAAGTTGTTGTGTGACCGTTGGGTTAAAACGATGAGTACCGTCGGCAACGTGGGGAATTTTTCGAAAGGCAAAGTTAAGGATGAGGATATTATCAGTTCAAAATCTAAACGGGCTAGTGTGCCACCAGACAGTTCATCGGAAGAGTCCGATCGAGAGGAAGACAGTAACGATTCTGAGGATGATTGCATGTTGCCGATTAAAACCAAACGGAGAAAACTGAAAAGCAATCAGTCGGATCCAAGCATTGCAAGAGTCGGATTTCAGCAAGGAAACCCTCCCTGTTTCTCCCGTCCCATCATCTTCCGATGACGAGTAAGTTTTTGTATAATTATTTTTAATTATTGTGTTTATATTTTGTTTAGATCGTATTATTGTAACTTATTGTTTTACTTATTCTTTAGATCTGACAGTGAACAATCTTCAGGTTCACGGGATGGGTCTGTTAGCCCGGATACACCAGACGGACAGTGGGAAATTGAAGAGATACTCAATTATGTTAAAGATGACTATGGCGAAATGTACTTTGTCAAGTGGAAGGATTGGTCATCAGACTTTAACACATGGGAGCCACCTACAAGTAAGCTATATTATATTGTATTTTATTTAGTTACTTTTTCAGTTCATCAGTGGCATTACTCTTACAATGTTATGTTCAATGTGTTTTTACTTAGATTTGCTAAACTGTGAACAAGAGATGTACAGATTTTATCAACTGCGGAAAGAACAGTTGAAGAAAGCCCTGGATGAGAGCGAGTACATAGAGCTCCCCAATGGAAAGCGTCGGAGGAAAGGACCAAGCCTCCCTGATGTGCCTCCAGATCCACGATCGTTTGACGTCAGAGTGCAAGAGTTTTTTGATGCCACTGGAGCTCTAGTTGACGCCGATGTCTTTGTAAGAAACAAACAAATTTTTGGTGCAGTTTACTTACTCATTATTATTATGAAACCTCTAATAAAATTTACAATGTTATTTATTTGGATTTTTTACAGAAAGTGTTCTTACAGTGGAAATCAAAGAAAATAAGCTCAAAATCCCGGTGGCCCCTGTCAAAAGTGAACAAGTTTCTGGAGGATGGAGTAGAGGGCAAACTATCTAAAAGTGATATTAAAGCCTTAAAAGAGGAGTTAATTCTCATAGAAGTAGAAAAAAAGAGTAAAAGTCTGGCAGGGGAAATAAAGGTAAAGAGCTCTTAGATTATTTGTTATTTTGGTAATGTTGCATTGCAATAATTTTATTTTAGCAAAACTAATAAAATTGTTGTTTATTTGTGTTTTAGGAATGGGAAAATAAAATAAATACAATCACAGAAAGCAGACCCTTGATTACGATAGAAAATACTGTTGACATGAGCGGTCCACCAATAGGGTTTGAATTCGTCAATGACTATATCCCTGGAGGAAGGGGTGGAAATTCCAACAAATCCTCCCGTCGGCTGTAGTTGCGGAAAAAATGGAAATTGCTATGATGAGCGGAAAAAGTGTTGTGCCATGCAATTTGACTACAAGTTTGCTTATACCAAGTACCGAAAGTATGTACCTATATACAGTAATAACATTATTTGGTTTCGTGTTTAACTTTTCAAATAATTCAAATTTTTATTATAATTTGTGATTTCTATGATCATTTTCAGAGTAAATGTTCTCCAGGGTAGTCCAATCTACGAATGCAATTCCAAATGCAAATGCGGTCCCGATTGCGCTAATCGTGTTGTACAGGATGGGAAGAGCGATCATAAGCTGTGCATTTTTAGAACCAGCAATGGCTGCGGTTGGGGTGTCAAAACACTAAAGTCCATTAAGAAGGGCAGCTTTGTAACTCTGTACGTTGGGGAAGTTATCAAAGCTGAGGAAGCAGAAAAGACGGGGAAAACTATATGACGAAGTAGGATGTACTTACCTTTTTGATTTGGACTTCAATGATCCTGATAACTGCCTCTATTCAGTTGACGCTTCAAAATATGGGAATATAGGTAACTTTGTGTTATTTGATTCATTTATAATTGGATAAACTTTTGTTATTAGTTGTCACCATTTGGTTTCACTGAAAGGCAATAATGAACAAATATAAAATTTAATTCCAGCGCATTTCGTCAATCACTCATGCTCACCCAATCTGGGTGTATACGCTGTCTGGGTTGATTGCCTTGACCCCAATTTACCCAAGTTGGCCATGTTTGCCCTAAGGGACATACCAAAGGTATCTTGAACTTGAAAATACCCATGTTGAACCAACTGGAAAAGATATGTTACAATTTTTTGTACAATAATTGCTCATTTTTTACTTTTAGGGTGAAGAGTTGACTTTTGACTACAATGTCCAGCTTAATTCCGATTCACGCTCAAGAACTCGGCAAGAGGAGGAAGAGGATGAACGACCTGTGAATAAGCGTACNGAGGAGGAAGAGGATGAACGACCTGTGAATAAGCGTACTTTATGCCTTTGTGGTACACCCAAATGTAGAAAATACATTTTTTGAGCCACTCGGAAATTCCACCCGTACAACCCATTTTAACATTAATAAAAAAATAGAATTTCATAATCAGCTGCACCAATAGTGCCTAACCTCAGACGTGTCAGTCCATAAAAGCAGATGCATAAACTATAATATATTGTATACCTATTTTGATATAATTTTTTTATTTTGTAACTATTATGTGTTCTAAATGAAATATTTACGGTTATAGATTCAGCACCCATAATTTTATTTATGAGTTAGTGTTAATACGTTTATTTGTTTTATATTTTACCCAAGTAAAATTTTACCTTTGTTATAATTTTAGAAACATGGAATTTGAGCTTTTGCATTTGATTTATTTTTTATTTCTGCTACAGAGTAAATATTTATTGAAAACTAAAGAAATCTTGTTTCGCCTTTTTTGAATTAATTAACCTGCGACATATATGTTATTGCAAAGGAGTCGGTCTTTCCCGAAAAATGCTTAATGCATAGCATGTTAAGTTATGAGCTTAGTAAGTCTTCCTCACAGAATTATTAAAGATATACATGATTATATAAGCCAAAAAGTTTTATTAATTTTTTGAATCATCTTTTTTGTAAAATAGACATTTTTTCATGATTTAAATATTTGAAAATTTTATTCCAGATTCCAATTTTCCAATGATAATAATATAAAGTAATAATGCCTAAAGAAATGTTGGGCTGCACCACTGTGCGTTCAGCTTAGGGCGGTGTTTAAATAATCACTTGGACGTACAAATTCGCCACAACTGCATATTATCGAAAGCATTACACCGCTCGAGACTGACATTAGATCCACTGTACCTAGACTGAGCTCGTAGGCAATTTCTGGACGAACCCTGCTGAATTTGAAACAGATTCGAACGAACACGATTAAATTTCCATGTCTGGGAGTCAGATTTGGTTCGGCACTCCACAGCTCCAAGTGCTTGACCAAAAGTTGGGGCGACGCAAGAATCCATGTGAGTGGGTCCTCTTGTTGGTTTCAAGATTGTTCCACCATTTCCATTTCGGAAGAAAAACAATTGGTCAGAAGTTGGATATCTCCTAAATAAATTACAAAGAAACAGAATGGAGAAATCACTTCTTGAAAGAACTTTACCGTCATTTTAAATACTTTTATATCAGCATCCCTCAGTATAAAAGACTGACTGTTTTGATGCTTTCAAAAGTTTAGTTTCTGTAATAATGGCATGAGGACGTGAGTAAAAAAGCACTAAAAAGTTCTTTCCGTGAAAAGTTAGTGGCACAATGGCGGAAGAAAATTGTGAAGGAAATATATGATTTAATTATAAAGGGGGCATTTGTAATAAATCAACTTACTGCCAAGAACACTGCAGCAAGACGATAGGATTCCTATTTTGAGCATATTTCTTGAGAGCGAGGCAGTTATTTGTCCCATAGTTTTCGATAAAATTCTCTCCACGCAAAGTAGGTGCATCTTGTGGCCCGTTGAAAGTACACGCTCCTGGGTTGGTCGTGAATGCTGGAAATGGGAAAACCCGTTGACCAAGAACAAGTTCAACCAGCCCGAGAAATAGCACAAAGGATTTCATTCTGGAAACCGTCCTTCTTCCTTGCTTTTAGTAGTACGCTTTATGCTTCTCGACAGATCCAACTGTAGTACTTTTTAATGTGGTGGATGTAAAGCAATATTACACTTTGCTTGCTGTAATATATTGGTTTCTGTGAACCTTCCGAAGTGGTATAAGCTTCCAGGTCGAAATTGATACTGCGAATGTGTCTTCACGGAACATTGACAATATCTTAAATATCCGTCCATTTCCTGTCACAATAAATCACTATCTTAATACAATCCTGAAATGGCATTTGTGAAATATATGCATTGTTGAGTAATCTTCCAGCTAGAGCGTCATCATTTGCTCAAAAGTAAGTAAATACCGCTCATGCAAAAGTAATAATGGAGACACGAATTTCGCGAGAAAACGTTTGATGGGTGATAAAAAATGGTAAAGCTCTTAATAGTTAACTGGAATTGAAAACTGGATTTGGATACGTATGAATTGAAACATGAAGATGCTCCTTCATTCTGAAGTATGCATTCAAAGTATAAAATTGTATTTAGCTATTTGCTTTTGGTGGGCAGGGTTGGAAAATTTTGGTTTTTCAGGCAGCGTTGCATTGTTTCTTCTAATCATCACAGGTCCAGGTGTGTTCGTATATTTACTTTGAGAGCAAATATTGAATATGTGCAAAGAAAGATTGCCGTGCCCAGTTCCTTTAATTACTTTGACATATTATTTTGACTCATTCCATTTCATCTCTGAAAGACATGACATCCTTCATTTACCAGTACAGAGTGCGGATAAACGACTCTTGAGATTTACCTTCACGGTTGGTTGACAAAGTA
The DNA here is from genome assembly GCA_036850745.1 of Homidia socia. Taxonomy (NCBI): domain Eukaryota; kingdom Metazoa; phylum Arthropoda; class Collembola; order Entomobryomorpha; family Entomobryidae; genus Homidia; species Homidia socia. The sequence continues at coordinate 6,152 of JAANSP010003330.1, forward strand.
CAATAGTACAGGTAATTTCTGCATTAATTGCCATTTACTTTAACAATACTCTCTCATCAAATGACCGTAAAAACAACCGTTGCAACTTGCAACTCAATAATGGGCCTACATTTAAAGTATTTGACCATTTCGGACGGTTATGTGTAAAAATACACGTTTAATGATATCATTAATATTTTTTAAAAATTACATTGTCCTACCGTACAAGAACAGGAAGTAATATGATTGCTGAAGTATTGGAGATTGTTTTATAGCGTATTTACTTATTGCTTTATTTACGACGAGCAAAACGGTTTTCAAAAGAAACGGTTTTTTACAATGCCCATCATGAATAAAGGAGTAAAATTGATGCTATAGTATAGTACGAATGCAGCTCACCTCATAAATTGAACAGATATGCATTTATGATTCATTAAATTTTGTAGGTTTATCACTGTTAAATATTTATTATGCTTCTAAAATTTCATTTAATGATTGATGACAAAATATGACAAAATAACGTTTCATGTATTTACTTAGGACACCGGCTTAAAAACTCAACTATTACTTTATGTAAATGAATTGGGCATCCCGGATTTGTAAAATTTGCTTTCGCCACCAACTACATACGTATTGTATTGATTTTCGGTCTCATCTTTTTAGGATAATAGAACAATGACAATTGAAAATAAAACTGGAAACTAAAAAAATGCTTACAGGCAATCTACGGTTAAAACAAAACTTGCTCATTGTAATTTCATGTTAAACAAAAAACACTTCTTTGAAGTCACCATTGTTTATTATATGGAAAAATTTCAGTTACTCTTGCATGACGTGCCTTTTCTTCTCGTTTATTTGACCAGTGTCAACTTTCGGCTTTTTTGTTGAAGTCCAAATGTTAAGCTTGCAAATATTTGCCAACTTTTGGATGCAAACAAGATTTATTATTCCCTCTAACATTATTATAGACTGCTCCTCGTTAATCTTGTTGGACACATTAGTATTTACTTTAACATCATTCAGTATCGGGTAAAGTAAGACAAAAGACAGCACAGAAGTCATTCTGATTACGCAGTGGCAATATTCTAAATTCCCGTGACTGACGGACTGACCGTTTTTGAGGAGCGTTCTAAGAAATTGAGATATGTACAAAGAACTCTTTGTGTGACTAAACTAAACTCTGTTGAAGATGACAATTTTATGATGCAGTAGATACATAGATATGAGGTAATTGTGGTATGCACATTAATGACACATAAAAGAATTCTTATGAGTCATAAGCAGTTTGTGAAAAACTAACTCGGCGCGTGCAATTTAAAGAAAATTGTAATGTTTTCAACTTGTTAAAGCAGAGTGTAGATTCAGTTGAATCAATCGGGTAAAGTAAGACAAAAGATAGCACAGAAGTCTTTCTGATTACGCAGTGGCAATATTCTAAATTCCCGTGACTGACGGACGGACCGTTTTTGGGGAGTGTTCTAAGAAATTGAGATACAAAGAACCCTCTCTGACTAAACTCTGTTGAAGATGACAATTTTATGATGGAGTAGATAGATGTGTGGTAATTGTGGTATGCACATTAATGACACATAAGAGAATTCTTATGAAACAAAAGCAGTTTGTGAAAAACCAACTCGGCGTATGCAATTTAAAGAAAAGTGTAATGTTTTCAACTTGTTAAAGGAATATGCAGAATATTGCGGAGTGTAGATTCAGTTGGCAGTTGAATCTAGTGCAGTTTGATCCACTTATTTTCAACCAAATCATAAAATATTTATTTTATTAATAGGATGGAAATTTGGTATTTATGTAACAACATTAATACCTTAATGCAATAGCAGCAGCAGGGGAGAGGATGTAATATCGATTTTGGATTGTAATAATTCTAAAAAATTAGTATAAAAAAGTACTGTCTCACAAAGTTTTATATCAATTTCTAGGAAAGTATTATCGGTTGTCTGACGGTAACCTCTAGGCTGTAGCAAACACCCCCAGGGCAAAAGGCTGGTCAACGGAGTATTACTTTTTGATGCGTTGCTTCCTGTATTTCATATCCAATACTGAACTCGAGAGTCGGACTGGTAAAATGCCTCATGGCAATTAGTGAATTTGATAAATCTTTACTGCCGAAGGCAATAATAAAAATGCATAAAGAAGAAACTACAAATACTGGACTCGAGAGTCGGACTGGTAAAATGCCTCATGGCAATTAGTGAATTTGATAAATCTTTACTGCCGAAGGCAATAATAAAAATGCATAAAGAAGGAACTACTTACAATAACCCAAGAGAAAAGAAACGATCATTTTTATGAAAAGAATCAAATTGGAAAAATAAATAAGCCCCTCGTTGTAGACAGGCGTTTTCAAAAAATTATGCGAAATGTGATTAGTAAAACAATCCAGTGGCATTCGGAAAATTCTTCATCGTAGAGAAGAGATGATCATTAAGTTTTGTAATATATTTTGCGATAAAGCGACTTGCATACAATTTTATTTATTAATGCAATGTAATTTAATTAGTAATTACAATCAAATTTACATCTCCGACATAATAGGAAATATTTTCCAACAAAATTTTAATTAAATACTTCTTGAACAATTTTTTTAGAGTTACCTTTCCAAGTGTTTACACACAAAACTTACCACTTTCCTTTTATATCATTTATAACACTGAATCAGGAAACCTTATTTGGTAATTCAGTAAGTATCATGTAATGAATGCATGCAAATCACGAAGCGAAATCAAATATAGATTTTGCAAGAAATTATTCGGTATGAATTCATAAGTAATTTTTTTTAAGATGAACACTTTCACACTTGAATCAATATTCAAGTCATGTTTCAAACTCTAGAAAGTAACCAATTTACCAGATAACAGTCAATGAAAACTAGCATTTCTACATTGCCGTACCATAATTTTATCAAGATGAACACTTTCACACTTGAATCAATATTCAAGTCATGTTTCAAACTCTAGAAAGTAACCAATTTACCAGATAACAGTCAATGAAACCTAGCATTTCTACATTGCTGTACCAAATTATTATTTTCCATATTTTATACAACACCAATCTGCTATCATCAACTTTCTTGACCTTAAGGGCGAAATGTTCAAGAGCGTATTCTTCATTTCACTTCATTTGCTATATCAGACCCAGATCACGATTGTCTCGTATAAATTTCGATCCACCCCATCATATATCCTCACCTCGTTCATCAACACAACACGACAACCCGATTGCTAAAGTATTCTCTCGATTCGGAAAAGTAGAGAAAGCTCATTTGAAAGATGATGTAGATTTGAACCGTGAAGTTGACCTCGATAATATATTTTTGTAAATAAAAATACCATTCCATGATGATGTTGTTGATGGAGAGTGTGGTTAAATTTTGGCTGCATTATAGACTCGCAAGTTGACGAACGCTCGCTCGCTCACGTACCTCCTCTTATTTGATTTGACTCGGCTTCTCTTTACAAACATTCTATACGAAAACGGAAAACCATGTATAAGCTTTTTGCTACCTCTCTTATTTTGTATTTGTTCTCCGTTTGTTTGCATTGAATATTACGCATCATGAAACCGACATCATATCCCACTACCACATTATTATTCTGTCAAAGCTTTTACATCCCTTTATATATAGCCACCATGTGGATTCCATCATTCATCCTAAATGTATAGTTACAAATGTATTTTCTAAAAGAGATTGGATACTTTACTTGCTTACAAATTCTAAAGAGTCAATTTCAAAGTCAATCCTTACCATCGGATTACGAACACAGCCATATATTATCCTTTCTCATTTTGTGTATCAATCTCTATCATTCATTTTGTAATCTGTGCCCATGCTATTATTATAAAGTACAGCCTTTCAAAATTATTTCCATTTTATCATGCTTCATCAGGAAGCGAAATAAACTTGATAGATAGCATATAAATCTAGTAATCATGAAGTGTTCCCTGTTATAGGTAGAAGAATATATTGCGCGCTCATGTTAGTGGCTCACAGAATGGCTTTCAGATATTATCAATTTTTAAAGAATGACATGAAAAAAATTGAAAACGTTGCAATTATTGTTACGCTAATATCACAAAAAATACAGATTTTTGAAATTTTTTAATGAACTAAAGACAGTACAATGCTCTTCTGATTTCTAACAATGAATTTATAATCCAACTAATAGCATGTCATGTGCTTCAAAGGCAAGTCAATTTCGGTGAAAGCTTATACATTTCTTTGTGAAATCACTCATATCAAAATGATGAAAACCTGCTTACTTTCCAAATCATGTATGCAACAACAAGCTTTTGTTCACCCATTCTGGCCAAACGTAACGGGGATGAGCGATGTGAGACCAAAAGTACTATATAGACACCAACATCATGAATCATCACGGTTGTTAGAAACGAAACGGAGGAATCCAATGATAATATCATTATTTCATAACCATGTCCCATGTATTTTTTCTCCTTTTCTTCTGCCTGACACTTCTCTTGTGGTACATGGTCCGTATGTTGTAGTAATGCCTGTGACATATAGGCAATAGTTTGCTTGTTCGCTTCAAGAATAATAATAATCCAAAGAATTGATAGATGCTGATGATTCTATCAATTGATATGATGATGATGAGACTTCCATTTCTCCAGCAGAAAAGAAAACGGGAGCAGCTACCACCATCATCATCATCAGTTCCAAGTAAGTATTCAAAGTATTATGAGCTAGGAAACAGCAGTAGCAGAGCAGACAGCAAGCAGAGGGGAAACCATCGTTGCTGCATCACCGAGATGAGAAAGTACTCCGAATGTATTTGCCAGCTCAAATAATGTACTCGCCTTCTAAAACGTATGAGATAAGTACAAAGTAATGGAAACTATAATTTATAGGTATTGGTTTTTTCCATGGGTTTCAGCAGTAAGCAGCAGCAGTTGTAAACGGTTGAGTGATGATGAAGGATACTGCTACAAGACAATGCTATTTTTCCCTTGGATAAAATTTCCATTTATTTGTGCTTTGTTCATCCACTCCCACTTCCATTATGGAGAAAATGATCCATTATTTTGCTTTCATGCATGTGATTTCCATTTATTGCTGATGATTGTAGTCTTATCAAAATGTGTACAAAATCTGCAAAGATGGAAATAGAGAAATAAATTTTGGGACGGGATGGATCACTTGTCTTAGTACTTGGTAATCCCTTCACATCATATAAAGCAACAGAAGTATGGAAACTAAACTGGGGATTATCACGAATGAATTGAGTTTCGTATACTTTTTATGCGTTCAGAATTTTTTATTAAGAGTTTAAGTAAACAAAAGTACTCTTTGATT
>JAANSP010003331.1:0-11462 GCA_036850745.1 Homidia socia
AAAAATACCTATGGTAGTATTAAACTAACAATTTTACAGGTTAGTTGCGTTTTGTGAAACAGGGAGAGCTGATAATATATTGTTGCATGTTATTAATCGTGTTCCTTATTAACCTTCGTGTTCAAACAATGACGTATGGTATGTAAGCGTATTAATAACCATCTTTACAATGATTATTGCTGAAATTGGTTAAAAAAAGGCAACGCATTGTATTGATTATCGAATGGGGTATTATAAACATTTTAAATACCAACAAATATTTGACAAACTTTCAGTTTAGAATCAATACTTGGATGTTATATGAAGCGTTGCAAAAATAGCGAGAACTAAGCAAACTTAAAGAAACCAAAACTGAAATATTTGTAACTCATGATAATATTAACATGCACAACAATATTAATTTAATTCTAGCCAAGATCCTGAAGGAACTGCCAACACGGAAAACCTTATTTTAGGCCGATGTTTAAAATTCGAATTTGCATTGTTAACATTGAAGAATTAACTACACCACTATTATAGATTATAGGTATGCGTTTGCTTAGTACTTACATGCTTCTTGAGAAAATCATTCAAAAACAGTGAGATGCATACAGGAAGATGTTGCATGTAGCTATACGTATGTGAAGAATCAAGGGGAAATTAATTAAGTTACATCTATTTTCGCTAAATCACAACACAAAACTGAATGCTTTCCGTTATACCTCAGTTTCAAGTCATGTTATTATTACAGTGATCCAATAAACTTTAAATCAACCAATTTATAAATTTTTAGCGCTGCATGTTGCATATTCAAACAAAATTTCACTCTAAGTTGGAATTTCCAACATGTCAACATGCACACTTCCACGAGTTCCACCTTGTCTATGGGTGTTTGATTGAACAACATCCCCATTTATGTTAAATGCTTAAATCCATGAAAACTGCTTTCTGTAAAAAGCACACCTGCTGCACGTTATTTTAAGAATATAATATAAGCACTAAAAAAGCGATACAATCGAAATTCTGTGTAATTCCAGGATTACCCATCATCAGCACCAAAATTATTGATGCAGGCAATTGCTTTGTTCGTTTTTGTAGCATTAATATGCAATTTATTTTCGTCTTGACTTTTCGTTTTACTGAGTGAGTCAAAACAAGAGCCCTTTCAGTCAAACCACATAGGTATTTAATTTCAACCAAATTCCTCCCATTATAACAACTCATAAAAATTGCTCGCGTATATCGTAAGTCGTAATGCAAAAAGCGTGAAGCAAAACAAAAGAAGACGAACAAAGATATCCCATTACATTTTTTTGTTCTCCTTTAGGTTAGGTAGCAAATTATAATTTTTCATGTCCTCCTGTCAAGCCTCCCCTGTTTTTTCTTTGCAAGGATAATATTGTCTCAAAACTCAAGTTCAAGTGTAAAACAACGTTACAAATCGATTAATGAATGATTAGCGCAAAAACTATGCTCATGATATTTGAAGAAGATTCAATTTATTTCTCATAACTATTTCCGTCCTTTTTTGTGCAGAAAAAGTTGATAAAAATGACGTTCATTCACAGTTCCTTTCCCACAAACTTTGCTGCCTTGTTCATAAACCATCTTACCGTATATTTTACTGACACTTTTGAAGAGTGGATGGGTGAATTTTAATTTTTAAGTGAGGATAGTTCCATGTTTCTGCGAGTTTTTAAAATGGATTTATTTAATTTGCGGATTTCTAATATCTGGAGTCAAAACCTCAAAATTGCCACTATTTTAATAATCCTGTCTAGTCAGATTTCTAAATGTAGTTTTGGTAAGAAAGCCTCGAAACGTTGGAAAAAATTCTGATTTCTGGAGTCAAAACCTCAAAATTGCCACTATTTTAATAATCCTGTCTAGTCAGATTTCTAAATGTAGTTTTGGTAAGAAAGCCTCGAAACGTTGGAAAAATTTATTAAACTTAAAATCCATCGTTGTATTTTTATAGCCTGAAATATTATTTTTCCGTTATAGACATTGAAGAAATGGAAATTGATATTTGTCCAGGCGAGGGATTCTTTCCTGATCCGCACAGCTGCACCAAATTCTACAGGTGTGTGGAAACATTTGACTTTTTCTACGCTTATGAATTTGAGTGTCCTCAACGTACTGTGTTTGACCCACGGTTAAAGGTGTGCAATCATCCATTTGCCCTGAATCCACGCTCCAGGTGCTTTTTCAGCAATTTGTTTGGTCATAAAGTAAGGCATGTAATTCATGTTATAAATGATACTGTTCTTCACAAGTTTATAAATTCTAACGAAATCGGTGTTTCTGTTATTTGCCCTGAATCCACGCTCCAGGTGCTTCTTCAGCAATTTGTTTGGTCATAAAGTAAGGCATGTAATTCATGTTATAAATGATACTGTTCTTCACAAGTTTATAAATTCTAACGAAATTGGTGGTTCTGTTGAATAAACTAGAATGTTATTATTATTTTATTATTTTGAAAAAACTAAAATACAAAACTTTTTTCATACATATAAGCTTTTTTAAACAAAATTGTGCAAAATGAAACGAGAATAAAATGTACTTGACATTTGTCTAAGTAAAACACACTTTTTGCACTTTAAAGTGAGAATACAGCATGACCGCAACATTAAAGTAGTAATCTCAATGATCATGCTTTAAATACTGAAGTAAGTTAGATGACTGACTGACTTAGGACGATTTGGTAACGTTTTTTGTCTCCGCCTCTGGAGGGGCAGCTTCCCCATCAAAGGCACTTGTGCTCAGGATGTTTTCACTAACCAAAGTCATCAGTAGCCTGTTTGCGTTCAAGTTGCTCCCAATCACAGGGTCTGTTGCTGCCAAAGATATTTTTTCAAAGGAGCGCAGTAGCTTCACTGTGTTTGGAACTGGTATTCTTAGAAGATCACGAAGAATTCTTGTGACAAGAATGTTTGGTGTCATTGTCACCTCTAGCAAATTAACTCCCTAAAAATCAAAAATTTAAACTCTTTAAATACAAATGCAAACCAATGTCAATGCTAGATTGTTGAAAAAAGTGCTTTCGAGAAATCGGTTATTACCTCTAGTAATGGATCAATAAGTACTTTTGTGAAAAAATCTATTTGAAAAAAGGCTGGCTCAATAAACGTTTCAAAAATGTCCAAAAAGTATGTCCTGGTCGTGTATAAATCCGGCTGTAAGCTAATGTTGAATTCATCCCTAATCCCAAGACAGTATCCCAACACCGCCTAAACACAAGATTATTTTGATGACATAAAGAAAATAAAACATTTTTTGTCTTTGCTTATTATATTCTTCTTTTTAAAAGAATTAAAATGCATCAATTAAAATCAAAGTTTAATATTCCTACCCATAAATGATTATATGCAAAAAGTTCATAATTTGTAGCATTTGTTAGACCCACTCGTTCTGGAAATAAACACGGGGAACCCCACAAATCCAAACTGTGTCATAGCTTGAATGAACTGGTTCAAAGGTCGTCTTTTCTCTTCTGTCAAAGTGTATTCAACAGGAAAACGGCGATTTTCTAGCGAAATAGGTGACATTGAAACATCATATATTAAAGCTTTCCACAATTCCTCGTTAACAGATCTGCTCTTGAAAAGTGCTGGATTTATTAAATCTGGTTCTCTTTGCTCCCAAATCCGTTCTTGCGCAACCCCTGAAATGTTGTGATGAGCTCTTCGCACATTTCTTATGCTTTTTGCCACCTCAGTGAACGTTGGAAAATCTTTCGCTGGGGGCGCATTTCTGTACCAGTCAAAAATACTGTTGGCAATCCGTGTATACCTTGTTGCAGCTTTGTTGGGAGTATCAAATCCGCCCCAAAATAGTAAAATCTCTTTAGAGTCTAAAAACAAGTTGGAACAAAATAAACCGTAAATGTGGCTCAGGAGTAAGTGCCCGCTGTTTGCTCGAGCAAACCGTTGACCTTCTTCGAACAACGTTAGATTTAGCCAAGGCGGAGCTAGGACACGTTCAGGCAGACTAGATGTTCCATCGTAGAGTCGTCCTGTGGCTAAATGAGAGGCTGGGAGCAAACAAGAATATGGCCATCTCAACCTGAAAAAACATTATAATGAGTTGAGGTTATCATGTTTCTAAAATATAACAATAAGGTCAAAATTGTAAAAAACTATATTGATTGTTTACTTTCCGGAAACGTGTCCTTTATAGTCTACACATCGAATGTGATTGAGATCTGAGGCGAAACCTGTGTCTATAGGATGATAATAATAATTCCCTCCACCATGTCCAGAACACTTTACAAAAGTCACAAGACAAATCACAGTGATAACTATTATGCGACACTTTACTTGAAAAGACATGATTTGCAAAAAAATGTTGAGTATGTATGAGTATGAGCTGATTTTCCAATTGAGGATTCGGTGCCACTTGTGTCAGTTGTGTCTTATTTCTGACAGATAAGAAAACAACTTGACAAGATTAATACTTACTTCTAGTTACATCCAATAGCATATTGTACATGTACACTTGAGATTGGTGTGAGTAAAGTAAGTCAAACAGGGAAGCAAAATATTACTTTTCTTAGAGAGAACATATTTAATTGGCAAGTGGCCTGATAGCAATCCTTCCTCTTATCATGGAAGCAATCAAACTACACTAAATAATTCATTGTAAACAAAGTTTAATGTTATGGACAAGTTACACTTAATGTATAAGTGGATACAATAAACTGGCATAGGTAAAACTCAACTTTTCGCGTAACGCAGTAATTTATTTTTTAATTTACTGCATAAAGCAGTTAAGCATGCGCGAGCAATGTGCAGTGCAGATTATGCACGACCGCACTTTAATTGTAAGAATTGCATATAAAAATTTAAGACATCCTCAACAACATTTAACTTTTCGCTAATTTGACTTACAGTTAATATGTGTAACAAAACAGAAACGATTATAGTCAGTGTACTCACTCAGTACTGTCCCCAATGGGGAGTCGCCATCACCGTTTAGCACACAAGCATGCTTAGCATTTAAATGAAGAATTCTTAATGTTTCTCGATAAAATCAAAGTTTCGACACATGTATTGGTTTGCTCTGTTTTGTTGTATGAATCTAATCTTGATAAAACGTAATTTTAAGTAATAACACTTTAATTGTAAGAATTGCATATAAGACATCCTCAACAACATTTAACTTTTCGCTAATTTGACTTACAGTTAATATTTGTAACAAAACAGAATAGTCAGTGTATTCAGTCCTCCCCCATAAGTCGCCATCACCGCTTAGTACTTAAGCATGCATAGCATTTAAATGAAGAATTCTTAATGTTTCTCGATAAAATCAATGTTTCGACACATGTATTGGTTTGCTCTGTTTTGTTGTATGAATCTAATCTTGATAAAACGTAATTTTAAGTATTTTAGTTATCCCAAAGTTAATGAATCTAAAAAATGATAAAATATTAGTGCAAAAATAATAAATAATACTGCAGCTTAACAAAATTGGTTTGAATTACCTAATGCGCATCTTACCAAAATAAATCTACCCTTTTTACTCCTCTCGTAATTTGGGTAGCTGTCTTTTATAAATTAGATTTCATTGTTAACAAACAAGGAAGAAGTCAGCTATAGACATTTTTAAAGAATGGCGACCAAAAGAAAAATAGTATCTTTAGAGGAACCAAAAAATTTTTTAACATTAGCGTAAATTAGGGGAACCAGACTATTTTGGTTCCGCGCTAGCGGAACCACTTACAACTTTTCGAGGCCTGCCAAAATAAATCTACCCTTTTTACTCCTCTCGTAAGTTGGGTAGCTGTCTTTTATAAATTAGATTTCATTAATGTTAACAAACAAGGAAGAAGTTAGCTCTAGGCATTTTTAAAGAATGGCTAAATGAAATGGGCATACCTACATTGTTGTAGATTATATTGTAACAGGCAGTTATATATTATTTTAATGCCTTTTGGATTGTCACAATAAATTTTGGACTACCAAAAATTTCACGTCTCGAATTCCGACCAAGTTTCCGGTCAATTGCCGTTCAACTGTTAGTGGTGAGGGTTAAAAATAAAGTAGGTTTAAGACGTTACAGTTAACAAAATAAATACTCTGCAAAACGTGAAACGATTTTATTAGGCAAGATAACCAAAAACACTACATTAAAAACAAACATACATTGTAAACAAAATTATATTGTATTGGCTTCATGTTTGTATTCTTATGGACACTTAAATTTTTAATTAAACTCACTGTAAATACTCACCAACTATTCGAAGTAAATTACACTATAAATCTGTTTATTCTACCATTCTATTTTGTATGTAAATGATAGCTGTACTTGCAAGGAACCTTATTTCCTTCATGAAAAAAAATCATAAAAATACTGAAAATCAGTCATGTCATGTAACCGTTCCGGAATGAGGAGCAATTAAAATGAAATGCACTCATTTCAAATGACTGCTCTGCGCTACACAGATTAAAATCCACAAAGTAACAAAAACTGGGGAAAGAAAAAATCCTTTCCTGCTTAAAATTCAAAATTAGGAGGTAGGTAGGTATATGTACATTTTGGCAAATGAAATCAGCTACGAGCCCGAACACAGAAAACTAAATCAATTTTCCCTCAGAACACAACGTTTTCTCTGGTATAAAAGGCCCCTCTGCTTTTCCTAGCGTCTGAGCTGTAATGTCGTCCAAAACTCTGGTAGCCATTAACGTCCAGGAAAAACATGCCTCCTTGGTTTAATATGAACCGATTTGCGTCCAAATTGTTGCTCATTAAACTGTCCACCAAGGCTATATACATTCTTTCAATTACAGTTAATTGTTTGAAAATATTTTGAGGGTTGATTTTCACAATGTCTCGAAGAAAGCGGTAGGATATTAATCTGGGTGTTATTACTTGATCCATATGATGTAAGGCCTTGATAAAAATAAATAAAATACGTTTAATTAAACCACACTTGTGGAAAATAAACTATGTATAAAAATTGATTTTTAGTTTGACCTATGCTTACGTCAAGGTATGCGCCCAATTGAACACGAACACGCCAGTCAAATTGAAACATGGCAGGAATAAAGTAGGTGTCAAACATTTCCCTGAATAATTTCCGAGATTCTTCAAAACCTCCATTTAGGCAAATATTGAATTCATCCTTTATCCCAAGGGCGTGACCTATCGCCGCCCACATATGTATGAAGCCCTCAAATTCTTCTCTGGTTACATGTGAAATTCCCAATTCTTTATGAAATATTACGGGTAACCCCACAAAGGAAAATTGGGTGAGACTCTGAGCAAACTGGCTTATTGGAGGACCACTGATGAAATATTACAGGTAACCCCACAAAGGAAAATTGGGTGAGACTCTGAGCAAACTGGCTTATTGGAGGACCACTGTTATTGCCCCATTGGGGGAAAGAACGTTTCTCAAGAGGAATATTGGATGATTTTAAATCCTTTTCTAACGCAGACCAGTACCGATCATCAAACACAACACTGGGAGGTTGTTGCGCCCACAGTTGACGAAGCATTTCACTTTGCTTTGAATCCAAATATTTATTTCCCTTTCCCAGTTTTGTTACCGCTTTGAATGCACCATCAAGGTGAAGTCTTCTGACATTCCGAAGGCTGTTCAGTAGGATTTCTCGTTGCTGTGCATTTGTAATGGAGTTGCGATACCATAATAATATTTGAGTGGCGGTGGCAGTGTAACGTTTCACAGCTCTTTCCTTTGTATTGGACGAACCCGTTGTGATAAGGACATCCTTAATGTCTGGTATGAAATTTTCAAAAATCAATGCAAAAAAGTGGCCGATTCCCAAGTATCCAATGTTTTTCCTTGCAAACTCTTGCCCCACTGCAAACAATGTTTTATTGGTCCACTGCGGAAGCAGACCATCTTCCACTTCTTGCGTTCCAGATACTTTCCGTGCTTCCAATAGACATTTGGCTGCAGGCCATTAAATAAATAGACGTTAAATATATTAAATCTATCTTTATTGCAATGTGATAAGGACATCCTTAATGTCTGGTATGAAATTTTCAAAAATCAATGCAAAAAAGTGGCCGATTCCCAAGTATCCAATGTTTTTTCTTGCAAACTCTTGCCCCACTGCAAACAATGTTTCATTAGTCCACTGCGGAAGCAGACCATCTTCCACTTCTTGCGTTCCAGATACTTTCCGTGCTTCCAATAGACATTTGGCTGCAAGCCATTAAATAAATAGACAGTAAATATATTAAAACCATCTTTATTGCAGGCACTAAAATGTCACCAAAAAACACTACCTGATAATTTCACATTTTTATTGCTTGTTGGACAACTTGTTTGGTTTGTCAGCTTAACATTGTCCAAGAGTATTTCATTTTCAGATGTATTCAAGGCACCAACAAAACAGCAGAGCGTCACTAGTAATGACCCTTGGAAAATCACATTGGCAGCAGACAGCACTGTAGCGGAAGCAGACCATCTTCCACTTCTTGCGTTCCAGATACTTTCCGTGCTTCCAATAGACATTTGGCTGCAGGCCATTAAATAAATAGACGTTAAATATATTAAATCTATCTTTATTGCAGGCACTAAAATGTCACCAAAAAACACTACCTGATAATTTCACATTTTTATTGCTTGTTGTTGGACAACTTGCTTGGCTTGTCAGCTTAAGATTGTCCAAGAGTATTTCATTTTCAGACGTATTCAAGGCACCAACAAAACAGCAGAGCGTCACTAGTAATGACCCTTGGAAAATCACATTGGCAGCAGACTGCACTGTTACTGTTGAGGACAGATTCCGATATTTAAGGGACGTCCTCGGCGTTTTCATCCGCATAGTTTACACGGTATAGGTGAAGGTAGGAAAGAAACCATGTTATGTCAAGGAACAAGTTGACTTTGATTGTTGGCATCAATGATTTTCTCCGCTTCTGCAGTGCTGGTATAACTCGTTAGTGATGATGCAAGTGCAAGTGAGGGAACTGAAATTTTAAATAACAAACGCTTTATCAATCCACTTTAAAATATAGAATAAAATGCTCCATGTATTCTTTTCAGTTATCTATAATGAATACACCAGAACTTGCTAAAACCGACAGACAACTGGAACAGAGAAACGCTTATTTCTCGGCTTAAGTAGCGTCTTCGTGGTGAGATTTGTCACAAAGACCTTTTTTCTAGTTTCATAATGTGCCATAATACATAAGAACGCATGATTGCTGACGCAGACATTGCTACTGTTGTATATGTATTTTTCTCTTTGTTGTACAATGATGATCTTCTAGTACTAATTTCCTATTACCCAAATACCTATACACGCTAGCCATGCGTGCGTGGTGGCAATCCACACATCAGATAATTCAAAGTTACTTTTTAAAGTTTATGATGATATAATGTAGCATGCTATATATTATGCCATCAGACGTACGTAACTGCTTCCATAATGATTTTATTTTGGAAAATGGCACACCGATTGGCATTGGTAAGCATTGACATTGACTAAAAAATGTGTAAAATAAAATAACATGCATCCCACAACATATTACGTTTTCTTCATTGCATCTTTTTCTTTGTTATGAAGATTATCCATTTTTATTTGTCCATAGAAAAACTATCTAACGTAAATTGAAGCTGGTTTTTACACCAGAAGTTCTTTTGTAAATAGCAAATCGCACGTACATGTCAAAAACGCTTCCATCTTTTGTCAATTAGCTTACAAAATTATTAATAATGGGATGGGATATCATTGTCATTGGCACTAATGGCACTGCAGTTTACATGCATTTCTGTTTGGTCACATGTAAAATAATGTGCGAAAAAAGTAAGAAAGATTGAAAGTCAGAAAGATTTGAATCCTTATATAGCCCTGAAAATTTCCAAATCAGCAAATTCTGACTGTCATTTAAATTCAAGAATTATTGACTTGATGACGAAACATTTAATTCATTTCAGACTTTAACGAAAATAAAGTGCTGCCAGAAACTTGAGAAAGGCGCGTCCACCAAAAACTGTAAGCTTTAACTGGATGATGAGTCATCATACTCACCATTGATGACTTTTCTTCTTGCGTAAAAACAATTTTGTTGTGCNAGACTAAAATTACTTCGTTTTTCTAGCCTGCTGGCTGTATTCCTTTTTAGATGTAAATACAAATCGTCATTGAAAATGATGCGACAATTCAAGTTGTAATTAAACTAATACACCTATACCTAAAAAATAAAAGTTTTTATCTGATTATCGTGAGATGCATTTATGTGCTCGTGTTGAATTCCTAGGATATGCAATATATAATGGATGAATGGCTTCACGAAAAGCACATAATTGCTCCACCCTCACTGAATTACAAAAGATGTGTATACCAATATACATAGCTACTTGTATGCTTGTCTCTGTCTGTGTGCCATGATTTAAAATCTAAATGAAACGTGCAAATTATAGGTAAATTGATTATCGATACTCAATTCAGAATTTTGCATTGTGACCCCTGAGATTCGTCAATTGCTATTTACTACTATTACACTAATAAACACAACAATCGTGATTTGATTTATGTGTGTATTGTGCACTTTATTTCATGCAAAAAGAAACTAAATCGACATCCATCACTTGCGAAAAATAGCGTACCCCAAAGGTCCAACCAAAATAAACGCTTTGAGAATTTCGCGATTACTTCATTATCACATTCTCGTGAAAATATTAGACTTGACTAATCATAACCTTTGGTAACATTATTTGCATCACAAAAAGACAACGTAACCATAATTAAGTCTTATGCACATATAAAATATTCAGGATGTTTTGTTGTATGTCACATAATATGTTTGCACTATTTAGGACATTGTTAGGTAAATTTTTACAGTGTCACATCATCCATATTCATCAAAAGCTTTTTACCAACCGTCGACCTTTAAGGTCAAGACTTTTAGTCTGCTCATTTGTGGTTCACACATTCCACGTACCGAAAAAGTTTTCAAGGTGCATTGGATGACCACATATCAGTGACATGCAGATCAATGACAACAAATCATTTCAAAGTTGAAAAGAAACGATAAGCTATAATGCAATAATAAACAATGTTGCGTAACTAAAGCCAAATGGATATAAGGTACTTGACAATGAAAATCGAAAAAAAAATCCATCCAAAAGTTCATACGATTATATTATAAAAACAACCTCTCTCATTTTTTTGTTGTTGTAGCTGTGTACCTCAACAAAGGGTGCGTAGTTTATCATAGTAATTCGAAGACACACGTTTATAATCATTTTAATTTTTGCTTTCAATTAGCATCATGCATACAAGCACAATTTCAAATCATCTTTGAAGCTTGACGTGACTCCTTTTTTAGCAAGATATAAGTTAAAAGTAGACATTTTCTGTAGGTATGCATTTGGGGTACTTATGTAATACGAATGGCGAACGGGGCATGTTACAGGTAACTCTTCAAATTTCGCCCTCACAAATCATTACAGAACACAACAAGACATTCAAAAGATTATACAATTTAATTCAATCAACTCAATC
>JAANSP010003332.1:0-11461 GCA_036850745.1 Homidia socia
GTCTTGATGAAGACATGCAAGAGATTTGGTTAACTGCATCTTGTATACGCGGACGGTCTGCCATTGTTGGATACCAAACTGCTGGCAGCCAATGACCATTGTGTTTTCCTTTTACAAGTTCGTACAGTCGCTCGAAGGAAAATACTGCCAACGTTCCTAATGTAATTGTGCAATATGGACAATGTATCAACATTTCATTTGTTTCAATGGAGTAAAAAACCATAACTGTAAACACATTTGACAAAGAATAAGTCTGACTAATATTGTCGGATAGTATCTCTGTAGGCCATAAACTAACAAAAATGGAATAGTCGGAAGTTGAGTAACCAGATACTTTTATTCCTGTCCTTGTACCATTTTGAGAGTGCGTTTGCAGTAAAACTAAAATGCAAGTTTTATTCTGGAATCGAGGCACGAATTTGAGAACGTCAGTTTCTAGTGGTTTTGTCTGTTCAGTTTCGTCATCACTGGAATTAGAATTTAGTGTGGAGAAAAATACACCAACTATCCATATCCTACTCAAATTGTTGGGAATAAACCTCTCAGAAATTTTAAAATATGCTGGGTAGAACATATTAGCAGCTACTTTGTTTCCCGATACGTAGTTAATAAAACAATAATTTGGTGTTTTTGTCAAAACCAAGTTTTTGTGGATATATATCAGCACGTAAAATATTATCTGGTTTAAAATTTTCATTCTACATGAATGCTCTGGTATAGCTTGTGGACAGTCCTCGGTAAATATTTACAGTTTTGTTGTCTTTCGATAAATATAAGAAGATATGCTAAAGGCGACAACGTAAGGTACTCCACATGCCAGAGTGATATGCTTCTCAAGAATTCGATCAAATCTATTATAGCTTTGCAAAAGCCGATTGAACCGTTTACCCAACTTTGTATACAAATTTGTTACATTCTTTCCCTTATGCAATGAAATTTTTGTAGACGATCCCATACATTTAAAAAAGAAAATAAAAAGACATAAAATGAAAATATTATTTCCGTCCTGTTAAATTAAACTATTTCCCTATTAAATTAATTTAATTTCTTGCCAGTTTTTTTCAACTATCTACCTGCCTGTCATTTTAATGCATTTATCTATTATGGAAAAATCCTGTTTTTTCATTATTCTACCAATGCAATTTTCCAATTGTTTTAAACTTTTTACCTATTAGGTCTAAATCCATTCGAATTTAGACAAAATGGTGACCCACATTCAGCGTTAAAAAGCATAAATTCCAATCTCCTAAGTTGCTCATACACAGTTCAAATATTTTACTACGCTCTCGGAATCTTTTGTCGCTTTTCGTCCGAATTAACACTATTTCCAGGGTGGCAACATCCGATTGGTTGTTGGGATGCTTTCGACTGCACTTTCGCAGTTCGAAAGCTGCTTTACCGCTCGGGGTGCCATGATACATGACACCTCACAATTCAAATATTTTACTACGCTCTCGGAATCTTTTGTTGCTTTTCGTCCGAATTAACACTATTTCCACAACAAATAGTATTTCTGCATCCGATTTTATTATTCTTAAACAACAAAACTGTTTGCTTTGTATTAAAATAGCGAATTTTGGCAGTTAGAATTTTCGAATGCAGTGAGAAAGGGGATGCAACTTTGCATTTTAGGCTGCTAAATTAAGAGAGCCGCTTGTAAAATTGACCTGCTATGGACTGTCAAAACTAAAAGGATGCTATAACTACGATATGCAATATTTGCAGTATTTTAATTCGTTGAAAATCTTTGCATGACACACGTCACATGCCAGGTTGACATTAGAAGCCATGAAATTCGCCTCAAATATTTTTTACGCTTTCCTGTAGACCTTTCTATCTCTCTTATTAGAGCCCATTATTTTTTTTTGCAGGGAATCAAATTTTTTTTCTTCGGTTAAACTATTAAGTAAGATTCAAAATCTACATTAAAAGTAAAACAAGTCTGCTAATTTTAATGCTCTGCGTGCGGCGACTTTTAAAGATTGATAGGATATTTGCTTATCGTGTTGCATGGATAGGAACTGAAGCAATATATTGATTCACTTTATACCAATTCTGGTCTGGTTACATTTTGTAAACTGATATGTATGTATCGATTGATTGAATCTTTGAGAAGTACGAAAATTAAATTATTATTTACAAACAGACCCTAACTGAAATGTGAAAGGAACTTATTCGTGTGCTACTGTCTATATTACCAGCATTTTTAAAATTAAGGAATCAATTCAATTTTTTGCTTGTAAAATTAAATCTTTTACCATTCAATCTTTATCCAACTGGACGAAGTTAGACACATTTTTTGAGTTTTGAAAATAAATTAATTTAATAGGGAAAAGGTTTAATTTTACAGGTACGAAAATTAACTGCCTTATTTAGTTGACCGTGATTCTGTTCAGAAATGAGAAAGATTTGCGAGTTGGGTGTTGATTCCATCGTAAATTAGTAAGTAGTTTTTGCTTCTGAAAAGGTCAACTTTGCTGAAAACAATCTGCATGGATTTATATTCGCAGCGGTAGCAGTACGGTCAATACGAGATATTTATGTAAAATCGCAAACATAAATTTTAAAAATCAAAAACTTATGTCATATTCGGATTCCCCATGCACGAAAACCTAACCCAAAATAAAAAATTCTCTATCGCCCAAAACTTCAATGAAAATTCTTTGCTGATTTTTTAGAGGGATTTCAGATTTTTTCAGTAAGTACTTCCTGGGGTTCAGTCAAAAAACAAAAAATAGAAAATTAATGAGGTCAAAAGGTCACTTTTGGAAAAGTGACAACATGAGATATGGAAGTAATGTATGTAGAACAAGTTTAGTGAAATTATCATGCCGCTAGCTATAAACGTTGGGAGATATGCCGATTTGTGGGGAAATTTCGAAAAAAATAAATAAAAATACCATGCCCCGAATATTTTAAATGCTTTATGTATCGGGTACAAGTTGTTCAGAATAGATTGTTTAGTTGATTGGTGCAAAAATATTGGGGGTTAATTGTAGATAATTATTTTATTTCATGACGCAAGTATATGTTTTTGATTAAACCTGATTGATTACCAAGATCATCTCCAAAATCTCAAAGCATATGAAAGTACGTTAGATATCTTTATACATTAGACTATGGCAACTGCTACTCCTACGTATTCTTTAAAAACTTCATCAGAAGTCGTGCAAGTTCCTATTTACAAGGATTGCGTAAATATGCATTAAATTCAGTTGTTGCAATAAATACATACGACAAATTAGATACGAAATAAATAATACACGAAAAACCAGACGTATAATGATATTACAGTATGTCTGGAATATCAAGATGGTTCGTCTAATTTTAATAATATTAAAACTAGATTGCGGAACAAATTGAAAAACATTTTCAATCAAAGCTACTCTATTTACTGTGCACTATAGAACCCATGAATCATTAATGAGGTATTTTAAATAGTGAAAATCAAATCAGAAAAAAGATCCACATCAGGATTACAACATCCCCCTTTTTGTGACAAAACAATTACACAACTCATAAAGAATTTTCGTAGCTTTAACTATGGATCAACATTTTATATTTGGACATCGCAGATTCATGCGAGTGCTTTGCGATTTGCTACTCTAAATCTTTTAGTGTCAAAATAGATCAATGATCACAGTGGTCGGAAAAGAAAATTTTGGGGACATTTTAGAAAGGGGTCACGTTACTTGTACTAAAAGTCATCCCGAACTCCTACAGCTTATTAGATTTTTTTTCATATTATTAATGCGAAGGATTCTGCGCCAACCCTTCAGCACGACAACTCACAATTACTTAAACTAAAAATTTGTCGTGTTCAAGCTCAAATTTACCATGTAACAATCTGGAAGCAATTTTTAATGAGTTGAAAATACTACTCATTGAAATTATTTATCAATGCGTGGGATGCGAAAACTGAGATTTAAACTGAATTTTAAGTCACTTAGGATCATGTGTAATTTTTGAGCTTAAACAAAGGAGGTACTGAAAAGTCCCCTTTATAAAACACTGAATCTAAAAACTAGCTTTTGCAATTATTTATATTCTATTATTAATTATTATCAGTACAATTACCTATTAAGAGGATGCCTATACGCAGGGTTTTTTTATCATACCCAAGCCTCATTAGTTGTTTGTTGAGCATAATTTCGCCATTTTCGCCGCGTGTATATTCTGTTTAAATGTGAAATGTATTTAAGTTAGTTACGCAAGTAAAGTAGCATTAATTCATCAAATAGCATTTAAAATTTTGAAAAGTCCTGAAAAAGCACATTGCATCAGCTCAGCTCACAAGAAATCCCATTTTGCAGGAAAATATTTAAAAAACGTAATACGTTTACGTATATTTTTACGAAGTTTATTTACGAAGTTTGTTTTGAAATTTTCAATTTAAAAGTATTCAGTTTTGAGTTATTATTATTACAAGAAAATGAACTGCCTTGTATGATTGTAAAATTTTACGCAGACAAAAATAATTATTTAGGAGCACGTAGCTCTGTGTTGAAATTACTGTCATTTGGTCAGTACGGCAATCACTGTATAGTGTATAGGTATATCTTTGCAATGGAGTCTTATTATTACGGGTATTCTAAAGCAGTAGGTAACCGTTTTAATAGAAAGAAGACATCAAATCCTCATTATATGAGGGCAAAGCATGAAGCGTCTTTAAATTTGATGATTGATTAGAATGATGAGTACTTCTCAACGTTCATTTTCTCCATCCTTGATTTCAAGGTTTATTTTTTATGCTAGATTTGTTTTAATGAGAACTGACAAAATAGTCCGACTGTGTAATTACGTACAAATGTGTAGTGTGGAGTGCTTGACAGCCTCGCGGTCAGAGCAAACAAAAGAACATTAGTATCCAAAATGTCGAGTGTCGACATATAACAGGGTTAAGCTAATTGCGGTTTTTGCACTCAGCATGGGCTTTCATGAGTTTAACACTGGCTTTCGACATACGCATTATACATGGGCAACAGGCAACCCCTAATCAGCATGCCTATGGAACGTTTATCGGATGAGAGAGCAAATGAGGAAAACACAGCTAAAACCACCCAGTATACATTTTGCTTTACTCTAGTAGAAGTAAGTGCATTTGTCTTGGCGTCGGTTGTATAAATTCCAGAAACTGAATGTACGAATGGACTATTGTCTGCCGTCGCCCTGTCTGGATATCACTTCTACATTTTTAGTTTCCTCTAACAGTTTGGTGTTTGGTTGTACTCTGGTGTTGGGATTATAACTTCATTGTACTCCTGACTTGATTGTAGAGTTCTGTTGCTGATTTTTTCCGAAAATCATGGGTAAGTTAATTAACTATATTATGTGCATATTGGTTGACCCCTCATATTTTTTTCAATTACAAAAAATCCAATTTGTTCCTTCTTGCCCCGAAAACGTGAAAAATTACTTTCCTTTCATTACTTTCAATACAACCTTTCAATAATAAAAATTACTAGTAGCTCAACTGCAGTTTTTTGAGTAATTTATAATATGCAACACAAAAGCTTGTGTTATGAAGCACAGAGGTTTTTAAATTTTATCACCTACTACTTAAAAAGTCAGCTAGGATAAGTTCGTTTAAGGTTTAAGTTTTATTGCTGAATAAAGGCTACAGAAGTGTTAAAAATCTATAGAAAGACAAACAAACATCAATTTCAACATAAAAAATAAAAGACTTTGATTATATACAAACCATGAAATCATTTGTAATTTAAAAATGCATTTAACCAGTAAATTTCCCCAGACTATTGTATTTAATTAACTGTGAAACAGATTTTTAATGAGGAGTTATAAATTATAATCTGCGTGTTTTATTCCTCAGCTCGACGTAGAACGGAAGCATGGCTAACCAGTGCCATTGAAGATGGCTCCGTAGCTAATGCCATGGTTCTGGCAGAGTCCCTCCGAAACTCGAAGACAACAAGGACAATTGGTGTAATTACTTGCAGAAATGTTAGCACGGAAAAGCGGTAAGTTGATAAAAAGCAAAAAATTGAAATCCAAAAACTGAAACACAAAGCGTCTCTGTCAATAATTTATCTCATGTCCTTGACAGTATTGCGCTGAACAAGGTGTTTGACGCGGTTTTTTTCATGGACGATACTAACACGCTAGGAGGAGAGCACTCATGTGGTCCACAAGAAATTCAAGCTAAACTCTTTGCATTCTCGTTACGATTTCTTGACAAATGCGTGTTTGTTCCTTCAAACACATTGGTATGAGTTTAAACGAAAATTACCTTTACTGGCACACAAGTGTGGTTTTAAATTCCCTATTGAATCCTAATGTCATGAATTGCAGGTTTTGGAAAACATGGATAAATTGTTCGAAGACAAAGTGGGTTTCAAATCGTTAAGACACATGAGCGATGGTTCACCTAACCTGTCGCTATTTATGATTGAGCCACAGAGGGAGATGTGGAAACATCTTACGGATAGTGCCAGTCGCTGTGGCGACGGTAAGTCTAGCAAAGCAAGAGCCATAACTCATGACTAATGAATTGTACGTAGGTGTTTTTGAATTGATTTGGCCAACTTTAACACGCTATCACCGCAACATAACTAGTCATAACATAATTTAGTTTTCAGTATAATAATTAATGTTCAGGCATTTTTCCGCCCATTGACAAAATCTTCGATTACTTGTAGGAGGATTGCCGGGAATTTATGTTCGAGACATGAAATTGCCATGCGCTTTCTTGTGCATATATTTTTTGCTGTCAGTGCAAACGTAATGATATAGAGCTAGGGTTTCATTGTGCTGGTGCTGTTCAAAGCATCCTAATAATCATAATTTGTCTTTGGCAATAGGGAAACTACAGCATGATAAATGAAGACAAAATCATCATCCTACTCTTCTGCGACAAGTTTTGTGGTGCCTTGATTTCTAGTCTCCCCACTGTTCCTGTATGTTCAACCCCAGTAATTGTAGTAACCTTATAGAAAGTCTCGGCCTTGAAATACCCTATGCATTCCCAAAAAACAGCAACAAAATTTTTTGGCAATGATTTGCAAATACTAGCATAACTGGATGCCGTAATCTACGTTCTATACATTCTGGCGTTGCGTTTTCTGTCTCAGATTAACGACGGTGAACGTACTTTTCATTTTCCATCAGTTTTCCCTGTTAAAAAATTTTGTTTCTAGAAAAAACTATTTTGAATTCCCGCCATTTTAACAAATTTTGGTTCTTGCAAAATTCATGTTAGGTTTTGACTTGTCCTGTTACTCGCAGATAAATAGGCTGGAATACACATTATATACCATTAGAAAGAGCATGAAATCCTCTATCTTCTGAGCCAAAAGTTGGCCAATTCAATTCAAAAACACCCACGTAAAATCATATGGGGGTATCACTTAACGTTTACCAAACCAAACCCTTGTAACTTGTCTGCATGCCTGTCTACTTCTCTGTCCTTTGTCTAACCTGCTAAATGGTTATCAGGGGCTTACTGTTCGTCTGTAAATGGAAAATTTGTTGGTACTACATAGAAAATTGAAAGTCTGTTGGACTAATGGTATCCATGGAGGTTAACGACTGCTGAAAAATAGGCTTGCACAGCTTGTTCTGTGGGACCGTGGTATTAAAGGACCATGCACAATAAGGGCCATTTTTAGACCCATGTTTAAATTTTTAACTTGTAAGACTAGTCGAGTTATAGTTATTGTGGTGAAGGTTTTAGGTGAATACGATCACCCAGTAGCGAGATATGGCTATTTTGAAACCTCATTCGTCAATCTTCGCCTTACAACTTTCTTTGAGGGGTCATTTTAAAATTCGTAAAAATGGCGTTTCGTCACCTTGAAATAGCGACTGTGTGGTCTTCGTAACTCGGCAGATGTTAAAAGTTATAAAATAAAAATTTTGGTTCGAAAATTGCCTCGTTTGCACATGGTCCTTAGGAGTTAGAGCGTTAAATGCCGGCCAGACAGACAAACTTTAAGAAATTATAACGTAATACACAATAAAAGTCCAAAACTAGTACCAAGCTATCAGTTTAGTAAATGAAGGGTCACCTACATAAAAGGTTTATTTCGCCACAGTTAAATCATGTGGAATTAGAGTTTAAATAGGTTAAAAATGTAGAAAAAAGCATATGCCTAACGTTAAAGTCTTTGGCCTTTGTATTCAATTGCAAAGTTGAAAATTACAGAATTCATCAATGTACAGCCATGCTTTTAATGTTGCGTGTCACGATATTTTTGTGTATTAAATATTTAAACGGCTGCTGTTTAATTACCTGCGTCAAAATTGCATTTTAAAATGTTCCCTTTACCCTAGTACTTTTTTATTCTTTTTCGTCCATTTTTATCAGAGTTGTAATATGTGACGTTGGTTTGAAAAATCATGTATGTGCTCTGCCCTGATGGATGGGCAAGGCATGTCAAATGTGGATGGATGCATGTACGCATCTGTTTCTAGGTTAGCTATTAAGTTCGAGACAACGGTATATACTTAATGCGTTGTTAAGCGTCTACACTCCAAAAACCAATAAAGCATATTTCTACCAGTCACAAATAATTGAGGTTTGTTTTTTACATTGTGCAGTGGTTTCTGAAACATTCCTGACAACCTGGCTGATGAACCAACGGAACTCGATTCAAATGGGATGGATACCAGAAGGCACCATCACAAAATTCTCAACAACCTCGGGCATTCTTGAAAGGTATGATTTTGCTCCATGAAATTAAATTTGGCCCAGCATCTTCAAATTTTATAAGGGCTACACAAATGATACTGATTTTGCAGTTATAACACACATACCCCACTGATTCAACTTGCTGACTCAGAGAAACCAGGAATTTTGCCACAAAAAATGAAGTCGCTGGAACAACTCAACTTAGGACTGCATGAAAAGGTACAAAATCTTTTAGTTCAAGTACTACCATTACCACTGCCTTATTTTTTGGGATAAGACCTTAAACAGATGAAATTACATCAAAATGGACTTACAGTATGACTGTCACATTTTCAAGCAACATTACAAAGAATTCCTCTGAATATAGTCAACAAGATATGTTGAAAAATTTAAAAGGATTCCGGTTCTATTCCGTGAATCGATGAACGAGTCCTTGAGCTATCCCTGAAAAATATTTGAAAGAATCAAAAAGCTCAACAACAACAACAACAACGGTCAAGTACCGTTTCGATTTCAAGTACCGCATAATGGTATCACAGATTTAAGCGTTAATATTTACAATTCTGTTACAATATAAACACCTGTATTTTGAATATGCTGCTAATTACAGAATTACTTTTCTGGCTCATTCTTTTATTTTCAAAGTTGATATTGGGCACCTGGCTGGAAATCTTTCAGGAGAGAGTTTTACCCGTGCTTGTGAATCCAAAAAGTGAGCCCATCCCAGTTATTTGTAACGGTGAACAATACAAAAATGAGCCAATTGCAATTATCGGGATGAGCTGTCGTTATCCTGGAGCTAATACCCTGGAAGAATTTTGGAACATGCTATACCAAGGCGAAGAGGGTGTTCGAGAGGCACCAGCATTTCGCTGGACAAAGGAGCACTCCCTTCGGGTCACCCAACAAGAACGAAAAACACACGCTGGATTTCTGTCAACGACGGTGGATGAGTTTGATGCACGATTTTTTGGGGTTAGTCCCAAGGAAGCGGCATACATGGACCCTCAAGCAAGGCTGCTTCACGAGGTTCTCTGGGAGTCTTTGGAGGATAGTGGAGTTGATCCTTTAAGCTTGTATGGAACGCATACAGGAATATTCACGGGAAGTTGGATGAATGACTACAGGGACATTGTGCAGGGCTCCACTGAGAAGGACTTTTTCAGAACGTACATGGGAAATAGCATTGGCGCTGCAGCTGCGAGGTTGTCCTTTCTTTTGGGGTTGACTGGATTTCTATCGACGACGGTTGATGAGTTTGATGCACGATTTTTTGGGGTTAGTCCCAAGGAAGCGGCATACATGGACCCTCAAGCAAGGTTGCTTCACGAGGTTCTCTGGGAGTCTCTGGAGGACAGCGGAGTCGATCCTTTGAGCTTGTACGGAACGCATACAGGAATATTTACGGGAAGTTGGATGAATGACTACAAGGACATTGTGCAGCACTCCACCGAAAAGGACTTTTTCCGAACGTACATGGGAAACAGCATTGGTGCTGCAGCTGCGAGGTTGTCATTTCTTTTGGGGTTGACTGGTCCAAGCATTGCCACTGAGAGTGGATGCTCATCCACGATCGTTGCTCTGGATTTAGCTGTGAGAAGTTTGAGAAGCGGTGAATCCAATTTGGCCCTTACTGGTGGTGTGAATCTCCTTCTTCACCCATTCACCAGCAACATCATGGACTACGTCATTGCGCCTAACGGACGCTGCAAGACGTTTGATGCCAACGCCGACGGGTACGTAAATTAACTAGAAATGAGTGCTCACTCAAACGCTATAGTAGATCGCAGTTTATCAATTAGCTGTCAAACAGAAAGCTACTAAATGTGCATGAGAACTTTATCATAATGCCACTGATAAGGTCACATTAACTAGTCATGTAAAACCACGATGGAGGATATGTAGCTAAATGATTGAGCGGGTTATCTGGGATTTATCTGGCGTTTAGTCGGGGGATTCAATCGGGCGCTTTATCAGGGGATTCGATCGGGCGTTTAGTCTGGGAATTCAATCGGGAGTTAATTCTGGCGATGTATTCTGGCTCATGTATACGAAGTAGACCCATTGTCTTGAAGCAGAAACTGATAAACTTTTAATGCTGTACTCAAAACTGCTGTAAAAGTTTTTTGTCATTTGAAATGTATGGGACTCCTCCAAACGCCCTCCGTTCCCTCCATGTAAGCCAATCAACTCCAAATTCAATAGTGATGTTACTTGATCTTTAATGAACCTCCAAACCAAGTTTGAACAAAATCCGTTAAAGTGTATTAAATTTATACCGCAAACGGACAGACAGACAGACAGGCAAACAAACCGAAAACATAACTACGCTATAATCAAATATTCAGCTACGTAATAACAGTGTAATTGGATAATTACGATAAGCAAGTACCTATACACTGCAATTACTGATTTCTATCAGTGCCGTGATTAGCTTAAACTGTAATGTGCAAATTCATATTCAGAACTGAATGAAAATAGTATCGAAAGTATTACCACAGTTTTAGTAAGCATTTAAATCAAATCTATAAACAAACAGGTTTGGGCGTGCTGAAGGATGTGGTGTACTTGTTCTTAAGCGTTTGAGCGATGCCCTTCGCGACAGAGATAACATTTGGGCAATGATCAGAGGCTCAGCTGTATCGCAGGAGGGGCTCAGCCGAAGTCTTGGAACTCCAACTGTGCATTGTGAAGCACTGGCTATGCAGTTGGCATTGAAGGATGCCAATGTGCATCCAGAGCAGGTAAGCTTTGTGGAAACGCATGGAACAGGAACGGCAGTCGGAGATCCAATGGAAGTGGCTGCAATCGCAA
>JAANSP010003333.1:0-11461 GCA_036850745.1 Homidia socia
CGTTGCAACTAGTGATAAGTGAAACTAACAATGAGTGATGCTGTGTGTATTTGTGCTAGTAAATTTATTTTTGCCGACTACTCTGTATAAATTGTTGTAAATTCTGTCAGCTTATCTGTTTGAATGAACGTTATCAGTTTGTATTTGCAAGATGTAATGCAATATTTTTGTAATGTAATCCAAGATTTTTGTATCAATAATAATAAGTCAGTATATTATTTACGATTCTAAACACAGAGTATGCTTGTTATTGGATATAGAGCGCATATATTGAATTTCACATAATAATGCCAGAAGCTTGTTGATTTGTTTGAAATTCACTTGGGATTAGCTACTGGTTTTCTATCCATCTGAATATTTTTCTTGGAATGTTTGACCTACCTGTTTGACACCCATGTTTAAGTAGGAGCCAGGTACAGAGGCTGGTAATTGCATAAACAGAAGACGTACGTTCTTTAAATCGGCAAGTGTACATCATGAAAAAATGTCTGTGTCATTATTTTTTACTGTAAAACAAACAAAACAACAACTTTAAAATACTAACCTCCTTTTTATGTATCACTCACATTATCCAGCAGGATAATAAGAAGAAAAGCAGTAGCATATTTTTGCATAAAAACAAAACATTCGTTTTAAAACCACACTTTCGTTAGGAAAAAGCTGCATTGGCAAATCCATTATGTTGCTGAATCAATTTAGTTACATAACTCTACTTCCTATTATTCTAACTGAAGCTGTGTTCATAATTACTTTTATATTCATAATTATTATATTCAACCAGTTCGGAAATGAAATAGGAAATTCAACAAAGAAAAAGTCTCATTTTTCGCAGTCAAATTGACAACAAACCGCACTGCTGCTCATCCAACCAAATCCCAAAAGACCTGACGCATCTTTCCCCAGTTCAGACGTAGAATTTTGTGAGTTTTCTACCTGCCCACTTGCATGATACGATGCTAGCTGTGCAGTGCACAAAAGAAGAGAACATCATCTTTCAAAGTAACTTTGCTTAATAAAAAAGTATGTGCAGTGCAATGCACAGCAGTCATGCTACACAAATGTAATAATAATGTTATGTTCTCTTCTTCTGCTGCTGAGGCGTTTTCTTGTTGCGGTTCAATAGCTTGCAGTGTAAAAAGATGATAATAAATGAAATGCAGCAGCAGTCATGCTACACAAATGTAATAATAATGTTATGTTCTCTTCTTCTGCTGCTGAGGCGTTTTCTTGTTGCGGTTCAATAGCTTGCAGTGTAAAAAGATGATAATAAATGTGATATTATATTGTTAATTCCATATCCACCTATACTTTTCTGACTTTTTTACTTCTTTGCTTACCAGTTTATCTCTCTACCTTCTTCTGCCTACTCAAACGAAAGCACGGTACCTGCACCATTGTGTATATTTATGCAGTCATCATCATCATCTTTATTATGGGTTTGCGTACGTACTGATTGTCCGTCTCAAATGATTTTGTGTACCGTTTTCCTCTCATTTTTCCATTCCATTGCATGGGGCTGCCTTGGTCGTCCTTCTGCTTTTTACTCACTTTGCTCCACACTCGATTTTGTCTTGCTGCTACTCTTAATAGTAATCACCAGCACAATAATACAATCCCATACACAACAATGTAAAACCTATGAAAGTGCTGACCAGAAGATGTGAAGAAGAAGATGATGAGGATGAAAATGAAAAGAGGAGATGAACCAAAACGTATAATATTATGTATATATAAATGTATGCATACTTGGTCGTAGTGCACATTAAAGCATACATATTATGAGATGAGGGTTGTTTAAAAAAAGAAGTGACTTGTCCACTTTGAACAATTGTTTGAGACGACTTGAAAACCCTTTTAGTTACACTCCGGCATCCCTAACGTGCCACTTGTTGGTACCTTCTTGCTGGTGAATGTGTAAATTTTATTTAATCCTTCATCGCTCAAAAACGCATTATTATCACTTTGCTTCCTCCAAAAGTCTCAAGTCGCCTCAACAAAAGTAGCCTCTTTTCTCCTGGACATGAAAAGAAAAGCGTGTAGGGTATTTTGAGAATTGTACTCACTTCCAGGTTAAGCGTTTTGTTTGGATTTGTTTTGAGGTAAAAAAGTAGAAAAAAATGTTGACAACTGCTTACATGCATGTACACTGCAACGTGGAATGACAATTTTACAAAAAGCCAACTTGACACTTAAACCGGTGTAATCCCCGTGCTCTGTTCTGTTGCTTGTGTGTTTAGTATATTGTTTGGAATGGATTTAAATCGGTTTACTTTGATATGAAAATTCCGGCAAAATTTTGTATTCCACGTTTGTCCACCACCACCACCAGCATTTTATTCTCAACTTGTCAGCGTTTTCCTCTTCTGGATAAAATGTTTCACATTTAAATACATAATACACAGTTGTTCAGCAGTCTGAAAGCAAGAGGAGAACATTTTTAATGATACGTATATAGCCCAGATCGGAACATAGTTTTGTGGTGACCTTCAAAAAACATTTTTTTATAAATCCTCCAGCAGTTTTTAGTTTTATGTATCATATTAATATGACACATTGAGACAATGTCAACATTTGAAACCTATTCAAGAAAAGTGTTTGTGTTTTTAATAAAAAGCGCTTCTCTCCTCTCACTCTCGTCCCAGNCAGTTTTTAGTTTTATGTATCATATTAATATGACACATTGAGACAATGTCAACATTTGAAACCTATTCAAGAAAAGTGTGTTTGTTTTTAATAAAAAGCGCTTCTCTCCTCTCACTCTCGTCCCAGAAGTAGATAGTACATTATACACATACAACGTTTGTCCTTCTACTTAATATTTGAACAACGGAAAACTCCATTCAATCCAGCAAACAACGACAAATATTTTTTCCTCGTTTCTCCGCAGGGACGGGAAGATAGATGAGCCGACTATTTGAGAAACGACCACGTTCTTCTGGAAGCAATTCAAGTCTGCTTTACTGACACACGTTTTTATAAAACACTCAAGGACGAGGATTTTAAATTTTTTCATCTGAAAAACACTTAAGCACCACATCATATTGTTATTACCATCATCATCATCATGATGTATGCATACATTATTGCAGTTCAGTAAGGGAGAAACGAAACGTTTTCCATCAAAAAAGTCCCCTGTTGTCTCCTCTGCTTGACATGATATAGAGGATTGATAGTATTACTGCTTCCTGGAAGAAGAATGATTTATTAAACTGGCAATCGAATTTCAAACAATCCTTTCGTATTTACTTTTCTAAAAAAACTCCTCTGCTTGACATGATATAGAGGATTGATAGTATTACAGCTTCCTGGAAGAAGAATGATTTATTAAACTGGCAATCAAATTTCAAACAGTCCTTTTCGTATTTACTTTTCTAAAAAATGCCATTGTGAAAGAAAAAAATGTAATTCCTTTCCACGTTTTCCCATTCTGAGTGAAAAGTCCATTTTTTGATTGTTATATAGGCTGCTATTCCTTGAAAATCAAAATTGGCACTTTTGTGGAACCCTCTCAACCTCTTCTGATATCTGACAAGAAGAAATAACCTTTGAAGAAAAGAAAAGGGTGACCCAATCCACGTGCACACAGATATAATGAAAACCATCTAGCAGAACAAGAAGAAAGGTCCTTATCACAATGAACTCGTGACATGCATTCCTTTGAAAAAATTTAAGGGAGAAAACTCAAGTGCATTTTGCTCTGGATTTTGTAATAAAGCACCTATAGACAGACAGCAAAGCAAGCAGCATCTACTTACAAACGCAACGTGCAAGTCAAAATTGAAGGAACAAACAAAACCATATACTTTTGTTTTCAACAACGACAACTGTCATCAAAGAAACGTGCAAGACTGCGGGTACAGGTGAAGGAAAAGATAAGCATTTTCACCAAGAAACCTGCTCATGTTCCCGATATCACGTTGAAATTCATAACGTAAAGAAAGAGGAAAAACCAACAATTTCAACATCACACAAGTTTCAAATGTGTTTGAATATATAAGAAAAATCCGTGACAATATAAAGTACGAGAAGTGTAAGAAAAAACAATTTTTTTCTCTACTTGATGAAACCTACTCTTCAAGCTTTATACATTTGGAGCAACGACAGTGACTTTCATATTACCTATATCACTCTCTTTGCCTGCAAAGAAAACAAACGACAAGAAAAAAAGTAGTAAAAGATTATTGTTCATTGTGTGGCACGGCGACAGCACATGTCAATGAATGAAGAAAAGGCAAAAAGGGAACGTATCAAATCAAACTATCAAGTGAACCAACTACACACATGCACGCTCGGGAAAAGCACGTTGTTTGTGTTCGATCTGCGTGAAATCAGAGTAAAAAACTACAACATGTTTGCATTGACAACAATACAACACCATGATCGTTATTGTCAGCTGCGCTAGATAATATTATTATTTAAAAAATATATTAAACTTTTGCAGTTTTCAATATCAAATAATACAAATCAATATTATAGCAACATATAAACTTTTACGTATAGACAAGTTGTGAATAGAACTATGCCATTATCATACAATTGAATAATATGACTGTTGTGTAAAGTATCACTTTTTCGAATGAATTGATATAAAATCTTTGATTTGGTGTGGTCGTCTACTTGATCGTCAACTTGATCGTCATTGTCGTGAGACTCTCAAAGAAAAATGTTAATATATTTTTAAAAAGAAGAATCAGCAAGAGCATGCATGAAATGTCAACTATTATTCCATGTTTTCATCATACATACATGCGCTAATAATTCACAGAAAATGTCAATGACTCATGTTAACCAATGACGTTCAAAAATAGCGTAATAATGGAATGATAACGACTCTTGACTGTTGATTTGCAAAAAAAATTAGAGTCAATAAAGAAACACTTTTGTATACTTTATTTGTACAAGTGCAAGTTGTGAGAAACTTTGTGCGACCCTCTTCCCACTGCACGTCCTTGTGGGTAAAATAACACTGTAAAAAATACCTACCTACATACATTGCATGATTTGCATGAATCATCATCATCATGCTCTTGGTGAAAGTACATGCTAAATCTGAAAAGAGAGCAGGTTAGACAGAATATTTGTGTGAAAAAGTTTTTAAAGAAACATTTTATATATTTGCAAATATTCGAAGGACTACTGTAAGTTTGGCAATACAAGACTGGATCATCTATCTATACTAGTTGTTTCTTTCTTAGGCATTTCTGTATTACGGCGTTAAATTTTAAACACTTTTTAACTGTCAATATCTGCCATTGATTACTGTGTCCTATATACCAGTCCTATTATTGCAACAACAAAAAAGAAATATCGCCGTGTTTCAAATTGGGAAAAATAAATGTCAATCTTCCTTTCAACTGTACCTCTATCTTGTAAACTAACATCATTTGTACTTAATACAAGCTTGTGTCACATTGACTGAGAGGAAGGAGGAAAAACGAAAGAAACTGAACAGAACAGCGTTTACCCACGGAGCGAAACCTTGGGACTTGCGATTTGTTCATTATATGAGCAATGCTAAAAATCACATTGTCATCGTCATCATTGTAGCAATATAAGTACATCATCAAACAATGTTGAGCAAAAGTAATTCCTTGGGATAGCAACACAGGAAGAAGAAAAAAAGATGATCAATAGTGTGCTTTATTTGAGCTGTGTCAGAAGATAATATATAGAGGCACAGATTTAAAAGAAGAAGAAGAAGCGCTCAAGAAAAGGTCAAGCCCTAGCCACACATTGAGCCACGTGAAAGAAAGATAAAGATTTTTTTCGGACTCGCCGTCTTTCTCTATAAAAAAACAATAGTGTGCTTTATTTGAGCTGTGTCAGAAGATAATATATAGAGGCACAGATTTAAAAAGAAGAAGAAGCGCTCAAGAAAAGGTCAAGCCCTAGCCACACATTGAGCCACATGAAAGAAAGATAAAGATTTTTTTTCGGACTCGCCGTCTTTCTCTATAAAAAAAACTTGCGCTATTATTAAGTGTACACTCACAATATTTCATTTTCATCTTTTCTCTCCCTATTATTACCCCACAACACAACAATATTATTAACATTATTACCGTTTCTCTGCCATCTCTTTGGAGAGAGTTTGACACTAAGCTGAAAGGGATTTAAAAGCCTTGAAATTGTAGATTGGACACACTTTTGCCATTTATTTCACAACTTGGTAGTATCAAGTTGTGTTGCCGGTTGAAGACAGGAAAAGGGAAATTTATTGTGTGGAATGTGTACATTATTGTTATAATAATACAACAATACACATGCCAGTTGTAATAAAGTATGGCCGTATTATAGACTGTTTTCTTTGGTGGTGTGAGAGAGAAATGTGTGTGGTTTATTTTCAAGTTAAAAAATAAACCTTTGTACTTGCACCTTGCACCAGAGAACAAATAAGAGAGTTAAAGTTCCGTTCTAACAACAAAAAAATACACAAAGAAAGGTGTAAGGAGTGTGTATCGTGTGTTAAGTAACACCTGTTAAATCATCTTAAAAGAGAGAGAAAGAGAGAGAACGTCCTGAAAAAATATACACAAACCTGCACCGACCAAAGATGTCCAAGTCAAAGAGTCGAAGCATGTCCCATGCTACCCCATCATCAGTGGCAGCAGCCTCATCCTCCAAGAGATCGTCCACCAGAGTCCAAAATATCTTGGACCAGCAGCAGCAGTCTGCGCCCGACAAGAATAATAACAATCC
Organism: Homidia socia; assembly: GCA_036850745.1. Taxonomy (NCBI): domain Eukaryota; kingdom Metazoa; phylum Arthropoda; class Collembola; order Entomobryomorpha; family Entomobryidae; genus Homidia; species Homidia socia. The sequence continues at coordinate 6,700 of JAANSP010003333.1, forward strand.
CTCTTCAGTTGGTGGTGGTGGAGTAGGTAAAGCCAAAGCATCCTTCAAGAAAACTAAAGACTATGAAAAATACTCCCTTCGTCCAAGATCCATTCAAAACCGGATTGAAACGGAGAAACGTCAAAAGGGCGAGCTGAAAAAAGAGCCCAAACCCAAGCAAAAGCCTCCACCGTTGAGTAAGTACAGAAGAAAAACGGCAAACGCGAGAGAGAGAAGCAGAATGCGTGAAATTAATACCGCGTACGAGCTACTCCAGAGTGCTGTTCCACAGTATCCGATTCTTCCTACGAATGCCCAAGGGAAAACTTGTGAAAAATTGACAAAAATCACAACGTTGCGTCTCGCAATGAATTACATTCAAACACTGCAGTCCATGCTGAATCAACCGGGTGGAGGAGGTGCAAGCTCATCCAGCAGCGCGACATTATCGCTGCTGGGAGCAAGTGGCATCAATAATAATAGCCTTCTTATTAATGACATTGAATCTGACACGGACTCTATTGGAAATTCAATAGCGTCATCAGCTTCTTCGGTTTCTTCCTCATGTGGTATTAGTAGTAGTGGCAGCAGTAGTTTGGGTGGTGGTGGCAGCGGTGGTGGTGGTGCTAGCAGTAATAATAATAGTGTAGGTTCCGGTTCAGAATTCTCACCTGCGTCCTCCTACACCATGTCTCCAATGTCATCCTGCTCACCAGTGGGGCCTGATTGTATTCAAACAGTGATGCGATCCGTGGTGTCACCTGCAGCTGCTGCAGCAATCTCAGCGAATGCAGCAAATCTCAACAATTTGAATCTCAACAATGTCTCATTGTCGACCCTGACAAGCTCACCTGCTTCATTAGGAATTGTGGCTCCTCATCAGTCAATTACAACGATAGTGACCATCCCTTCACATCCTCATGCTCAGGCTCAATACTCCCGTCAACTTCCTCCAACTGTTCAACAACAACAACAACATCACCACCATCAAAATCATCAGCATCATCATCAGCATCTCCTTCAACAACAACCTCACCAGATTCTTCATCATCATCACACGCTTCCCCCACCACCACCTCCTCGTCCTCCTGTAGCTGTTACAACCTCATCATCCACATACATGACCCCATCGGCAATGACGTCTTCGACGATTCTCATTCAACCCAATAAACATGAGCAAAAGCATACAATCTTGCACCAGCAACCTCATCACCAGTACCAGCAGCATCAGCATCAGATTCATGTTGCAGCTCAACCCATCCCAATTACATCTTCCGTTGTCTCATCATCCTCATCATCGATATTATCCTCATCTCAACAAAATCCTCTTTTGTGTTCACATCCACAACAACAGCAGCAGCATCAAGTAGTCACAGTTAGCAGTAGTAGTAATAATAATAATAACGGCAGTGCCAATATTAGCAGCTACACGACACCACCAGCTACTACTCCTGTAACAAACATTAGCAAAATGAAATTGCCACCGATTGCAACCACACTTTCTTCTGCTTTGCTCAGGAAATCAATGTCCTCATTTCTTACTGACTACGTCCAGCTTACTAATGGAGTGAGCGTGAGTATGAATAACATTATCGGTTGTAATAATAATAATACTATTAATATTAATGGCAACAGCAACAACAATGGGAACCGCACAGGCTCACTGAGCTCGTTGACAGAAAGTGATTTGAGCGAATATACAAATGACTTATTGTCTGATGAGGGCTCCGTCTTGGACGAGCCCATGTTTGAAGACATTATTGGGGTTGGCGCGACGGATTTAGATTTACTGCTGGGATCGGAAAGTCTAGGTTTTACTACTGATTTGAGTGCTATTTAGAAAGTAGAAAAATATACTTATCTATATAAAAGACATTATTGGGGTTGGCGCGACGGATTTAGATTTACTGCTGGGATCGGAAAGTCTAGGTTTTACTACTGATTTGAGTGCTATTTAGAAAGTAGAAAAATATACTTATCTACATAATATTATTATTGCGTACAGCCAAACTATTTGCAAAAACAATGTATAGCAGCACTTAATGCAATTTCACAGCTTTAAGTTTTATATTATTATTGTTAAATCAAAGAATGTTGCCAAAAAACAACTCGTTGTAAATATATATTTTGCGATTTGAAGCTTTACAAAACGCATGGGAAAGTCAAACACGTAGCAATTAAATACTTTTAATCTTTAGATTATTTTACACATGATGGCTTTATGATGTAATGTAATAAGCTTTAATATTTTATAGTTAAATGATATTTATCTTATATTATTATTGCGTACAGCCAAACTATTTGCAAAAACAATGTATAGCAGCACTTAATGCAATTTTACAGCTTTAAGTTTTATATTATTATTGTTAAATCAAAGAATGTTGCCAAAAAACAACTCGTTGTAAATATATATTTTGCAATTTGAAGCTTTACAAAACGCATGGGAAAGTCAAACACATACATAGCAATTATTAAATACTTTTATTTTTTAGATTATTTTACACATGATGGCTTTATGATGTAATGTAATAAGCTTTAATATTTTATAGTTAAATGATATTTATCTTTAGTTGGCGGAAATAATTTTCCAATGTTAGGCAAAGGTTATAATGACAAGAGGAGTCTGTATTTACTCAACTACCTAGGCACATATCTTTAGTTGGCGGAAATAATTTTCCAATGTTAGGCAAAGGTTATAATGACAAGAGGAGTCTGTATTTACTCAACCACATAGGCACATATTTCTAGTTTGGAATAAGCATTCTTTGAAAAAAACTTATTCCCACGAAATGAAATTGATAGCTTTTGCCATTTTTTAAAATACATATTTTACCCCACCTCATTAACCAATTAGGAAAACTTGTCCTCAGTTAAGATTGTACTTGTTGAGATTTTTAACAATCTCAACAAGCAAATAACTCGAAGATGTCAAATAAAATGTTCTTGTTGACCTTTTAGTAAAAATGATCCTCTCCAAAGGAGAATTTTATGTATTAATGTTGTTCGACTTTGACTAGATATGCCAGGTAATATATTATCAAACAATTTTATTTACAAAGAGTGAGCATAAAATTTATAGTTTCTGTATGCGCATGTCGTAAAATTTAAAAGATTATAAGATTTTGCAAAAAAGACTTTGGGAACAATATGCCTAAACGATGACTGATCGCGTAAATACACCTTGTTAACGTGGTGTTATCTTGTTCTCACATCATCATGTCACATGTAGTGTCGTTTTGTTACTAGCCGTGGTCATAAACTGTTGCGTAAGAATGATAATAGGTAATACAATTACTCGCCAGTTCCAACACAAAGGGTAAAAAATGTGGCCTGGAGGTACAATATATATAACATGCTTGTGTGCCAAATGAACTTCTTTGTCATACGACGAACGACTTTGCTATTTGAATAATAACTTTACACGCTATGGAACATACAAGTTTTATTGTATGCGTACATACATGTTTAAAAGAGTATACTGGCGATTTTTTAATATGCATACTTTATATTTATATGAGCTTGACGGATGGTTCAAAAAAGGTGGTATTTTTTTAACAATAGTTTTAATACCGACAGCAACTAACAAGGTTTGTGCGATGAATATGTTAGCAAAAATTATGCAAACACCATGTGACACACTCCGCAGGGTCGTAAAATTCTCAAGCTAAAAAATATGAAAGATTTACATTTTTCTAAATAGACAAGTATACGATTTCCTTAACGCACATTGCGAAACACGTTCAGTCCGTGTCATATTTTATGTCTTGTGTATTGATGATGCATGTGGCGAACATCCGGTGGTCAACAATGCAAAAACCTGCATAATATTTCAAACAATGTACATATTGCATTTCAAGTCTTATTTTCTTTCATGGTCATCGTGTCCGTTCACGCAACACTTGTTTGTGTTTACAATAAATTGCTATTATTTTCACCCAATAATTTTAAATTTTGGCAATAATTATAGAAATTACAAGAAATTAATTTGGTATTATTATTTTGACACAAGTGTGGGCGCGTTTACATGTAATATTATACCTAAATATATATTTGTCTATGTAGTTAGATGATAATGTTTATTTAATTCTATGAAAAACAAGTAGGAAAACTGGTTCAAACCTCGCAAATCTTACTTTGAGTATCTTGTAATTTAGCTAATGATACGTTTTGTTCAGCAGGCAGACTTGAAAGCAAAGGCAAAAGACTAAAAGCCAAAAAAATACACACAAGTGTAAAACAACTAGTTAGTCTGAAGGCATAAACAAGTGGAAATTTAAGAGGAAGGCGGTCCTTCACAGCAGTTGCCACAAACCACAAGAAATTCAAGTAGCCAAATTGTAGCCAGTAGCTGACGGAGAGTGAAGTAATAAAAGCAGAAAATTGAGTGAAAATCTTCATCTAATGATTACTTGCAGAAGCTCACACAAAACAAAACTGAGAGTAGGGAAGGGAAATAATAATAATATAATAAAAAAAGGCACATAAAATCCACACAGGTATTTACTACTTGTTGTGATATCCCCAACCCAAATGCTCATGCCGTGTCTGAAAAGTCCAAATCAACTTCCACACAGTACGTTATCATTATGTTCTGTTGTGGTGATGGTGGTGTGAGCGAGGTGGTATAATAATGTGAAAATCGCAGTGCTGGTTTTACAACAGGTTTACAAGATGTGACTGGCAGGAGCTCGAGCAGGAAAAAGTTGATACGTTATTTCAGCTTCATTGTAAATGATTTAGGAAGACGCTCCAACTTGTTAAGAGTTTTTCTCAAAGCGTCGTC
>JAANSP010003334.1:0-11460 GCA_036850745.1 Homidia socia
GACGCTCCTTTTCGTGTGGCACGAGCAACAAAACTCGGCTTAAGAAAGAAAATCTTTTTTGTGCAGGTTAATGTTTTTATGCTCATTCTTTGCATTTTTCTACAACTTAACAATGGGTGGGGCTATAAAATTTACACCATTGTTATGTTTTGGGTTAAGTACAAGAGTAGACTAGGTGCTGCCGTGTTTGTAGACAAAGAGGGTTTAACAACTTGAATCATGTTATGAACGCGTCCTTTATGAACATTGCAAAAGGTTAATGGAGACATTAAATAGGCTAGTATGCACTCTCAAAGTGGGCGTTGCGTGCACCACTACGAATACAGTTAAATAGGATAATCTAATTACTCAAAAAAATTTAAAGCAATAATTATTAAAAGGAGAACTTTATCATATTGGATCAACTTTTCTTTAATATTAGGTTTATAACTGGAATACACACAAGTAAATTATTGGTGTTAATTGACGTGATAAAAAAATTAGAGCATGTGAGAAAAGCGTACATTATAGGTAGTTAACTTTTTTGTATACGTATATAAAAAAATTTCGCTGGATTACACGATACAGTAACATTTGTGTATATTATTATGGTACGAAATAACATGCATATTTTTTAAGTAATTTATAAAAAGAAGAAAGTACAACAGAGCAACTCTCATTTGCTGTTGTTGTTGTCCGCCTGCTGCTGCTGCTCATTCACGTTCAATTTCCTGTTGGCTCCAACAACCTTGTGAGCAATAAGCTCCTGCATAGACATTCCAACAAACAACTCAACCATATGGGGCCACAGCTCAATCATTATTCTCTTGCGTTGCAGAGTACACAGAGATCTAAATGATGGTAAATAATAATAAGAAAAGTCAGAATAGGGTAAAATATACTTATACCTCTCTCTCAACTCATTACCACGTAATTTACACTTGGTATCATCATCATGATATATATAAAAAATGTTTAACCTGTCCCAGAGCAAAACGGTCAACCTTGACAATAGTCCCAAAGCAAAATTCCCTCGAGCCTTTAAATCTATCCGCATCCTTACCGCGTACCACTATCCTTCCCTCGTGCAGCTCATTAAATTTCTGGTGCTTTTCAATGTCGAGCAGATCACATTTCAAAATGCGCACAGTGCTCACACTCCCGTCCTTTTGGATTTTCATCCAGTCCACGACAATTGAATCTGCGTAAGAAAATGCATATAAACGTTAATGATTGTTCTTAGTGTGTCTTAATAAAACGTTTTGATACTTGACGATGATGATGACAACGTGACAATAAAAACCCCTTTTCTCTCTCTGTGTGTATGTGCCAAAAAGCAGTAAGAACAACTCAACTGTTTGTGGGTTTGTCGACGACAACTCCATAATCACATTTTCCGTACATGCAACTGCTAGCTCGAGGAACAACGTACAAATGACTGTGAATTAATCCGAGACAGAGTTTATGCTCTTGCGAGGCTATTGGGAAAAGTCTTGTGCCACACCACCATTCAGGTCCAATATTATTTGAATCTCCACCGGATGACAATGATCTCCGTTTACCAGCCAATTTCTTATTATCTTCCCAAACAACTTGTTTGGGTGGAGAAGAAAACGCACGTTTATTTATACGAAGTATTTTATACCGAGATATTTTACCGTCTATATAGGAAATACTTAAATATACCTTTGTAGAAATGTCGCACAAAATGTTTGCACACAATTATTGTACGTCTACTACTAGCCCCACCACCAGCACCACCACCGCCAGTACCAGATTCCTGTCGAGTAAAGAGACAAGTGAAATTGCTCAAAGTATAAAATAAAATTGCATGCCATAAATCTTGCTTCAATTTCCAGCTTTTTACCTCGTCTTTAGTAGTATCTTCATCATGACATCGCTTTCTCTTTCCTTGGTTGTTGTAATCATCATCAGTGTTTTTCATGCAAGAATCCTTTCCTTTCTTTTCCTCAGTAGCAGCGGCAGAAGAAACAGGAGGAGGAGGAGATAACGAAATGGTACTTAAATTAAATGGAGCAACAACCTCAGCAGAACCACCACCACCGCCACCGTTATTATCTCCGGCTTCCTTGTGCAGCTCGTATGCCCATAGTCTCTCTGCAATCATGATCTCTTCATTTCTCTTGTCTGTTGTGTAAGCACAAAGTCCTTTCTTCTCAAAATACCTACACAAATATAAATATACGAGGCATTTTTTAACGCTTCTTTCTCTTAGCTTGTATTATAAAGTTTAAGGCAGAGAACGGTTGCGTTTTTTTACTAGAAAGGTTTGGTTACATTGCAGGATTGATGTAAAGCGGTCTAACTCTCTTTACGTCTTCTGCTGAGCGAATGGTGTTGGGTGGCATTCCTTCGTTGTTGTTTTGTTGTAGTAAACTTCCTCCGTTCCATTTTGATGATGCTTTCTCCTTCAAAGCAGAAGTTGTAGTTGTAGTAGTAGCTTCTGACTTGGGTTTAATTAAATACGCTGGCAGTCTTCCAGTCCAACGGACTTTTACGCTGACAATCTAAACAATTGCAAGTGAAAAGGAAAATAGTAAAATTGCGTGTGCATTCTTTTTTCTTCTTCTTTTAGTCGGCCGCATATGCAATTCAACCCAATCTGTTGATTGTACTGCTGCTGGATTGCTAAAAGAGAGAGAGAGAAAGGAAATAAATTACTCACCGAGACAGATTCCACGATAGCCGTGATGAAATTCTCTCGATCAGCTTTGCTCTTTTTCCGGAATTCCATGTTGTTGTTAAATAATGGAAGTGTCGGGGATGAGGATGAAGATGAAGTTGAACCTGTCCGGGATCTTGTTGCATACCGGTTATTCTCCTTGTCGTCTTCCTCCTCTATTTTAAGTTGCTGTAGTTGGAGCGGGCTGAAACGTTCCATTTTACCGGTAAAAGGCATTTCCGTATTCTTCATAAACGGATATGAGAACTGATTCTGGATCGTGCGTTGCTCCTTTATTGTTGCGGAAGAGGTTGGGGCATTGCGAGACTTGCGGAGTAGCGAAGAGTCATGGAATTTACGGGTGAGGTACGTTGAGTCCTCCAGCTTGTACACGACTTGTCGCTCCATGTCGCTGATTTGGCCTATCCAACCGTTGAATTCAATCGTTACCCCGCAGAAAAGGGGCTGATGATGATGACAAGAAAATAATGACAAGGATTATTTTTTATTATTTTTAAGATTATTTATTTTAAATTGCTGTTGACTGACTTACACTAATTGGCTTAATATCAGCCAGATTCAAATCACGAATCACATGGGCAGCCTCTTGCTTATTTTCTGGGTCACTAAATGGAACATGCACAGTGGCTAGTGCCTTCACCTCCACAACCTTGCCTCGTCTTCCGTACCGTTTTCCAGCAGCAGTGACCATTTGACCAACATTGAATTTCCGGTCAACAACCTAACAACGCGTGGAATAAAAAAAAACTGGGTCACTAAATGGAACATGTACAGTGGCTAGCGCCTTCACTTCCACAACCTTGCCTCGTCTTCCGTACCGTTTTCCAGCAGCAGTGACCATTTGGCCAACATTGAATTTACGGTCAACAACCTAAAAACACGTGAAGTAAAGAAAACCCCGTCAAATTCTATTTTGATGATAATAAAGTCCCAAACATTCCTACAATACCTTGTACAGATTGGCATCTCTCTCCCCGAGAATCTCCGTCTCCTTTTTATTCCCATTATCCCAAATGATTCGTCTCTTGATATTCTTCATCCTCTCCCTATTCTCATCCGTATACTCACTTTGCTTCATCTGTTCCATCATATCCGGTTGCGACTTTGACCTCTTCATCATAATTGGACTTACCAGTCCTGGAATAAACAGATCTGCTGCTGCTGCCTTTCCATCATTATCACCATCTCCACTCCCTGCGTTCACGAAAGGCAACTTTTTTACCTTTGAAGACGATGTTGAAGAGAGTAAATGAAGCAGTGGAACGCTTCTCAACAACTTGGCACCTGCATCAGAGTCCAGTGGGGGAGGTGAGACGCAGCTAGAAAGCACCGTGTCATCCGAACTCAACACGTCCCCGTACTCTGAGAATATCTCTGAAGATTTTGGAAAAGCTTCCTGAACACTCCCAGCGTTCACGAAAGGCAACTTTTTTACCTTTGAAGACGATGTTGAAGAGAGCAAATGAAGCAGTGGAACGCTTCTCAATAACTTGGCACCTGCATCAGAGTCCAGTGGGGGAGGCGAGACGCAGCTAGAAAGTACCGTGTCATCAGAACTCAACACGTCCCCGTACTCTGAGAATATCTCTGAAGATTTTGGAAAAGCTTCCTGAATGTCCACATATTCCTGGACCCGGCCAAACTCCAGGATTCTCGAGGAACTGCTCGACCTCTTAAAGCAAACACGATCTCCGTTGAAGAATAAGCGCGGCATTTTGATAATCAGCAAATTATAAGCTTCCTGAATGTCCACGTATTCCTGGACCCGGCCAAACTCCAGGATTCTCGAGGAACTGCTCGACCTCTTAAAGCAAACACGATCTCCGTTGAAGAATAAGCGCGGCATTTTGATTATCAGCAAATTATAACACCAGCAGCAGAAATTATGACAGGTGCCCACTGAAAATTAGTAATCACTGTGAAATAAGCAGTCTCGTCACTGATCAATAAAAATATTCGATTTTCAAATCGGCTGTTTTTATAGCATTTCATATTAAATTCGTTTCTTTGTCTAATACTTTTTTGAATTTTCCCGCGCTATTTCAAAAGCACTTTTCAACTCAGCCCGCGCCAATGTCAATGCACTCTCTTGCTGCTTTTTTTTCTTTTTCTCAAAAAATCATTTCAAACAATTTATGCAAATAACATGTCCACATTGACCAACAGCGCAATAAATTAAAACTCTCCCGTTTTTTCATTTTTCTCCAAAAAACACCAAAACAAACGCTTTTTTGCTCATTATCTTCTGTTTTGACATGATAATGCTTTGTCATTACATTTTTGTTAATGCGTCTCGTGTTGAAGCGTGTACTTAACACTGTTGATAGACATATACGCTACAAAGATGTGCGCTGCGCTATATGTATTACCAGCGTTAAAAATAAATTCCCGGAATACCTCTAACCAGTTTTCAGTTTCATTTTAAACTCCCATTTTTCTTCGAGAAATGGCGCACATTTAACATTTTTACAACGCCACATTTTCGTGGGTTTTTCTCAACATTTTTGGACGTGATTTTTTCCACCCCCACACATTCAACCCCTTCCGAAAAAGAAGAATTTAAGAGTAAGCTTGTCTGTGTGTGCATTGTTCCAGAATATCTCTCGACACGTTAATATGTCCTCATAGGATGATTGAAACGTGAAACCGGAAAATATTTTCGTCTTTTTTCTCTCTCCCAAAAGAACACTTATCGCCACGCAGTGACACGAGAAATAACAGAAATGTCAATAGCAAGCAAGATTTTCTCGAAAAAAAATATTTGTGTGGTTGCAATATATTTTGTTTTAAGAAAAATGTAAACTTAAACGGGTAATTTTTATATATTTTTTTGTTCATGTAACGCTCATTAATAAGCAGTGTGTTACTTGTGCAGACAACGCATAAATTTGAGTATACGAGCCGTGTAGATTCTTTTTGGAAAGAGTAAGTAGTACATGGCAGTTAAAAACAAGCGTTTTTTTATGTGACCGTCCTCACGTCACGCTACTTTTCATTTGTAACAAATTATCTGTTGTTGTGATTGTCTGTGCATTGTGTCGTTGCAAAATTTTTGAAAAAGAAAAATCCTCTCCTGCTGATTTGCGTATGTTCTTGGAAGAAGATAAGTAGTAGACCTCTCTTCTGTCTGATGATGTAAAATGCAATGTTACTTTTTTATATTTCCTTGCTGCTGCTTCTGCTGCTGTATCATTTTTTATTCCAAGTGCTGCTGAAGAAATCCACTTGAATAAAAAAAGCGTCTGTTTCCTCCCGCTGCGAGTTGTTGTTCAAGTGCATGATAAGCTCATCTAATCATGTTCTTATTAAATATATTATTTGAATGGAAATGGAGGGCAATAATAACCGTATTTAGATAAAATTACGCGTATCCCACGAGAGAGAGCATGTATACATGTAAACTTGTACGAGTGTGTATACCCCATCAACNAGAGAGAGCATGTATACATGTAAACTTGTACGAGTGTGTTAGTGTGTATACCCCATCAACATAATAATCGATCCATCTTGCAATCATCATGATCATCATCATGCCAAAAAACCTCATCTCTTCTTTTTCTCCTCTTCGACTCATCCCAATCATGCATACATATTGACAAGATACACAAAACAACAAGAAGACAAGAGATGATATGATTATTATTATTTTGATGCAGAGTAGCAGTCAGATTTTGTGTTCTTTCCAGTTATTATTATTTTTTGGTGAGTTGTTATTCTTTTTCTCCTCTTCGACTCATCCCAATCATGCATATATATTGACAAGATACACACACAACAAGACAAGAGATGATATGATTATTATTATTTTGATGCAGAGTAGCAGTCAGATTTTGTGTTCTTTCCAGTTATTATTATTTTTTGGTGAGTTGTTTTGTCAAGTGGGCTAGGACAAGAAAACGCCAGCAAAATAAGCAGTGAACGTGTGTACTCTCAGCGTGGAGTAGAAAATATTGTGTTTTTTCCAACGAAATATTGTGTTATAACAATGAACGTGCGTGCGTGCAAAAAAAGAAGGAAGAAGCCTCATCCTCATCGCACGAGTCGCTTGTGGAGTAGTTGGAGATTTGATGATGAGCAATCTTGTACACAATTGCAGGAAAAAAAGGAAAAAGAAGAAGAATAGGAGTTGGGTTGTTTCAGAGGAGAAAAAAAATTGTATATAATAAATGCGTACGTTTTTCAAGTGGATGGATGATGCAGTAGTCACACAGTTAGTCAGCAGACAGGAGACGACGACGATAGGCTACACACGATACTTAACACAATTGTTTGGGATGGAGAAGAGGATAATAGATGCAGAAAAGGCCAGGGATGATGATAAAAGTGTATTATTTGGTCCAGTAAGAAAAAAAATCGTGCGTATACTATACGTTCGTTTTGCGTATATAATAGAATAGATGGAAACACTAAGGAAGCAATAAGGAAAAAAACGAAACGAAAGTAAATGTACATATTATTAGTATGCATGTATATTAAGGAAAAATAAGGTAGATAGATGATGATGTTCGTTTATGGATGAACGCTTTTTGAGGAACTTCTTGTTATATAAATTTTTGGGGTTGATAATAATAATGCATGCATGGTCTCTTGGGTAGGGATGGAGAATGATGTGTGTGCAGAGATTTTAAGTAATAACGAGACATGTTAAAATCTCTGCTTCTTCTTGAGGAAACAACGGAAATTTTGAATATGTCTTATTGTTTGAATGTTACAGTTTTGCGGGGGAAATGTNGATGATGATGTGTGTGCAGAGATTTTAAGTAATAACGAGACATGTTAAAATCTGCTTCTTCTTGAGGAAACAACGGAAATTTTGAATATGTCTTATTGTTTGAATGTTACAGTTTTGCGGGGGAAATGCTTCTGTGTGTAGCCTCTTGGTCGTAATAATTGTATATGTGCACTTGTCTTTAGGCACTTGAGGAGGAGGAAGTATAATAATGATGATGGTTTCGGTGCACGGGGGAACATGAGAAAATGCGAGGAAATAGTATAGGAACATTATAATAATGGCTTATCTATTTAGTAATTGCACTGGTTTTTACCAGAAAAACAATGTTGCTTATGACATGGCTGATCGTATCAAATACCACAAAGGAATCGGTGGTGTGGTGCTAAAAAATAAAGAGCAGCTTCATGTGTGTGCTTTTTTGTGTGTGCACGGTTCATTTGTCAAAAATATTAAGTAAATGTATCCTCTACTGCTACCACCACCACCACAACCACCACAGAGAAAAATACGTACAAGATGAAAGTACACACCGCAAGTTAAAGAGCTTATTAATTTCATCAATCAGAGTAAAAAAAACACACACACACACATGAAATCCATGTAACGAACCGATGAACCCAATCAAAAAGCAATTTTTTTATGTGGAAAGCTTACAGCATCTTGTTTACTACCGATGATAATAATGGCAGTTGTGAAACGAACCGAATATTACGTATTCATGATGAGAGACAGAGATCTCTATTTATAGCTTTGCTGTTCTGTATACGGCTATTTACATTAAATCCTGTGCACACGTTCCTTTCACTAATGGGTTTTTCATCGCGCAGTATTTACGGTAGTGCACTTTTTTCCTTTGTCATCAAAACAGAGAAATTGTCAACGAGAAGAACTGTCTTCTTTTTTTAGCGCGTTTTAAAAGCAGATCTATTACACGAGCTTGTTAAGCTGCTGCTGCTGCTGATGTCGAGCTTGTTTTTTACACGAAAACACGGGCGTTTATTTTTTATGATGAATTGGCAATCGTGGCGATGATGATGTCCGGTTGTAGTAGATCATCATGGATTGTGTGAATTGATGAGTAAAAAATAAGTGGGTGGTTTAGATGGCGGTGTGCCGCAGATTATATATACATTGGGTTTGTAAACCAAACTGTTATTTGATTGACGGATGATGACGATAAAATGGATTGGTTGTGTTTTTTAAAAATAAATTTTACAGCAGATTTTTTTTATAGTTGTGACTCATTGCGCATCTATAAGCGTAGTGTGTGGTGGTGGATGACAATCATGATGATATTTTGTTGTTTGCTTAAAATATATGTTGCTGGTGTGTAGGTAGATACCCGTATCATGGTGGTGGTGGAGGTGGCGGCATCGGCAGTGCTTATAAAAATCTCATCACATTAAATGTCATGTCACTCACGTCTTATCGTATCACCGGCGCAATGCCATGCGTTTTGTTTTTCATGTTGTGTTAGTTTACGGCGTGGTGCGCTACATCCTAAAACATCCTCAGGGTTTCATGTATATTTGCTTAACTTGACGTTGTATGCTAATGTGGAATGTATATACACACGTTTATTATGGGTGTCCAATTACAAGAGAGACAGAGAAAAAAAGGATTTAAGAAACGTGCTGCTGGATGCATTTATGATTACAGTATTCGTGTAAAAAGTCCGTGTTCGAAACAAACACTAATAATCATGCCCAGTGAAAAGGTCACGTGCACGGGTCTGCTACACTGTGCTAGTAAGAATTCAATAATTTTCTTTGTCAGAAAAATAGCCATTCTCTGATATCGTATTTATTTTTACAGTATTCGTGTAAAAAGTCCGTGTTCGAAACAAACACTAATAATCATGCCCAGTGAAAAGGTCACGTGCATGGGTCTACTACACTGTGCTAGTAAGAATTCAATAATTTTCTTTGTCAGAAAAATAGCCTTTCTCTGATATCGTATTTATTTTTACTGTATGAATGTAAATGAATTGTTGGTGGACGGACGTTTTTGTTTAGTCTACACATCTTTGCTTGGCGATGAACGTGTGCGGTGGTGGTGGTGGGTACACATGAGCATGATGGGAATAGGGAATAGGTTTTACTCTTTGTTGTTTTAGTAGGTTGGTTTGGATTATGTGTTATGAATATGATGATGATGTTGAGGATAAGGGATGTCGTCGGGAGTGTTGTTGTTGAGTATACAGTTTCTTGGTTTTAACGTGTAAATAAAGTTATCGGATTAACGCGGACGAGTGTGTGTGTGTAGATTGATGGTGGTGGTGGTGAAAGGGTTACATGATAATAATGATGAGATGTTTGGATGAGAAGGCCTTAAGCCTTAAAAGGTGATGGAAAGTTCTTTTGGGAGAAATATACTGACAAGCGATTTGATTGTGCATGCGTTTGTTGGAGATTGAAGTGTCATGTTATTATGGGGCATAACACATTTTTATTTTCCTGATGAGAAATCAATAAAATATGAAATGCAAGCAATATGTTTCAGGTTAGTTAGCTGCACGTATTTGCGAATTGTCCATGATGACCAATTCACATGCTTTGTCGGCTAGAGAGATCAGATAAGTTTAGTAAGGTGTGGAGTTATTAATGAGTTATAATCAATCACAGCTTTTTTTAAACAAGTTTATTGTGTACATTTTGATTGACATCTGCTCTGGATCTTATTATATAATCGGGTCACGTAATTGGATTTTTTCTCGATAAGCCATGCAAGTCCATTTTTCTAAACTGTAGCACTTGCGAGCTTGCGACATTATAAAAGGATGTGCAAGTTTGCTTTGAAGCATCAATTTAACAGTGTTAGCTGTTAAGGTTGTATATTGAATTCAAAGTTCACGGCAATTATCGCATTTAGGTGATCATCATGGGTGTTTTAGGAGTATCGGTCGCGGCTTTGTTCCTTGTGGCTTCACTTGGAGGCTCAAGCGCACAAAATAGTAAAATAAAAGATTTTTATAAACAAAATGATGTGGAGAAAACTTACGTTTATTAACTTTTCCGTACATTTTTTCTCATCCACTAGACATTTCTGTCTCAACGTCAAGCAGCGGGTTAAGGTATGCTCCAGGGGATGTCATGTTTGAGGACAACTTTGACAAATTCGACCTGAAAAACTGGCAGCATGAGATTACCATGAGCGGAGGAGGCAACTGGGAGTTTCAGGTTTACCATAACTCGAGGACTAACAGTTACGTTAAAGATGGGATTTTGTACATCAAGCCAACGCTGAACGAATGATAAGTACGGAGATAACTTTGTGGAAACTGGAACTCTTTCTTTACTAGGTATAATCGGTGTACTCTGGAGTAGGTATTTTAAAATTTCAGGCAAATATTCTAATTATGTACATAAATGTGGGCTTTTTGCTTTCTAGGTGGATCTCCCGCAGATGAATGCACTAACCCGGCTTATTACGGTTGCGAAAGAGCAGGTAAGATTTTTTTAAAACAATTTCAGGATAAATTCCTGAATATTCCCGTGCTCAAATATTTAAACAAATATTTTAAAACGCAGGTGCTGGAGGCAACATTATTAATCCTGTAATGTCCGCTCGTCTTCGTACTGTCAACTCGTTTTCCTTCACTTATGGTCGCGTCGCTGTACGGGCTAAGCTTCC
This sequence comes from Homidia socia, assembly GCA_036850745.1. Classification (NCBI taxonomy): domain Eukaryota; kingdom Metazoa; phylum Arthropoda; class Collembola; order Entomobryomorpha; family Entomobryidae; genus Homidia; species Homidia socia. The sequence continues at coordinate 11,049 of JAANSP010003334.1, forward strand.
TGCTGGAGATTGGCTTTGGCCTGGTAAGGATTTTATTTTTTGTCTTTTCACTTTTCATTCACGTTTCAATTTAATGATTGCTTATTATTTCCAGCTATTTGGATGATGCCCGCATTAAATCAGTACGGAACTTGGCCAACAAGCGGAGAAATCGACATCATGGAATCTCGGGGCAATAGGAAGCTTTTCAATCCTCAAGGTGAGTTAAGAAACTTTGGTTTTTAATGTATCAGAGTGTTTATACGTTTTACTAATTCACTTTCTTGCATTTCCATGCTGTGTAGGCATTAACATTGGAACGGAGCAGGTTTCCAGCACCCTTCACTTTGGACCTCAATGGGATATGAATGGGTACGAGAGGGCACACTTTGAGAGCAATTCAGCAGTTGACCAGGGATTTGATCGGGGATTC
>JAANSP010003335.1:0-11459 GCA_036850745.1 Homidia socia
ACTATATATATTATATTTTAGTCGTATCAAGTCTCTTACAAATATCAAAGTTAATCGACTTACAATATTATTGGATGCGGTTTTATTAAAATGATTATGATTATTTATTGATACAACGAAATGGGTGAGAATTTATTTCTCATTTAATGACCATATACGCAAGTAGGATCTAGCACCTCTTCTCCACTTGATTTAGTCCTAATAAATTAGTAGATACATACTTACCAGACCACTCACTGCTGTTGTATTATGGAACACAGCACAGTGGATTTTGAATTGAAGAAAATACGTATAATGATAATATTATGTTGCCTACTTGCCTATCTCGCTTGTTTCTACTCTTCAAACATTGTAAAAAACAGTGTAATAAAAAGGAAAAAAGTGACGGAGTAAATGGCAATATAATAATATGCTATTCAATCCTGCAAATGCTATTGGAAAAATTGTAATATAAAATAATATAAAATAATACCTGTACTCGGCATTTTAGCTTTTAGTTTGACCAAATATTATGGAATTTAAGGATTATAAGGATGCAAGGATGCGGATGCAAGCAAACACGTCGATTCTGCACGGCCCCAAACGGCCACACTGCATTTCAAGAGTCCAACGTGTTTCCTTAGGTTTGATATATGTATGGGAGGTGCTACATAGGTATAGTATGATCACTATGATCATCATAGCAGAATTTTGGAGCTTGAGATGGTTTTTTCTTCTCTGCAGTGGTAATTAGTAGTCTGTGATCTGTCTCTGACTCCATTCTTATAACATGATTCGTATTACTGATTTGGTTTAAAATATACACCTCAATGTCATACAATCCTTTATTCCTGTATGCTCAATGTATGCAAAGAGTGCAAGTGACAAAAAAGCAGAAACTTGGAAGCTGAGGAGGTGCTTTAAGCTTGGTAAACAAATAAGTTTAGCAGGCGCACAGATTCCGTGCTACGGAATGGCTTTGTTGAAAATGGAAGCTATTTCTTCATTAAGTTTTCTGGTATAATTAGGTAGAGGATGAGAAAAATTCTGTCATAAACGACTACTTTGTAAATAAACTATTAAACTAGATAATGCGAAAAATGCAGAGTGCTTAGAAGAAAGAGCGGATAACAAATCACTCCTTTTTTTTAAAAAAAATATTACTTTACAAATACGTATTGAAGTACGGATAAATGATAAAATTTATTCAAAACCTAAAATTTTACGTTGGCCAGTGTTTTTCAATTTCAAATGTCAATCACATGAAACAAACGGTATATTTTCAAACCTTAATTGAAATTTCAATCTATTTCGAGGAGGGAAGATACTTTCGTTCTGCCTCAGCTAGTTCCTCCTCGTTTTGTAACCGGAATACTTCCGACACAGGGGCAACCTGAAATTGTAAGTAGGTAATTGTGTGAAAATATTTTGTTTATGAAATTATTTGAAACCTTTTATTTAATGCAAACAAAGAGCACATCAAGCATCATACCTTTGAGTTAATAAACGCCAAAGACTTTTGATTGTAAATATTGGAGGACACCTCTTGCATTGCTGTGATGGAAGCTCGCATGTTATGATTTGCCCAAATTACCATCGAGATACCTAGATCTTCTAGAACGCTAGTCGGGGTTTTGTAATACTTTGTTGGAACAACTACAACAGGTCCCTAAAAAGGAAACAAACTTGTAAACTAAATTGAAGGAGACATTTAAAAAATATTTCTACCAATGCAATGTTCATTTAGCTTAACAAAGTAAACATTTCACCTGATTCTTCCAAACTTTCATGAAAGCTTCAATGTCAGACGGATCGCTTTTCTTACTGTGGATAAGGATGCCATCCGCACCAGCATTTCGATAAGCTTCAGCTCTTCGTAAAGCTTCGTCCATTCCCCATCCAGCAATTAAGGCTTCAACACGAGCAATAACAACAAAATCAGGGTCCGTCTGGAAGTCTTTGCAAGCCTAGAAAGTAACCCATAATTCATTGGTGTGACTATCTACTCCACTTCCAACAATGTCTCTGTATGACTTACTTTAACTTTCAGGGCAAACTCGTTCATTTCTGCAAGTGGTTGCTTGCGATTGTCCAATAATGAATTTGTTTTTGGAAATATCTTATCCTCAATACAACAGCCTTGCACAAAGATTTAATGTTTGCAATTTTAGCAGATGAAAAATAAAAGCCATTTTTGTTAATGAAGATAATGAAAATGATAAAAAGTTTATACCGGCAACGCCAATTTTCTCCAGTTTTCTCACAAGCCTTCTAGTATTATTGAAGTTTCCAAACCCATTGTCAGCATCTAGCAAAATAGGTACGTTTGATGCATCAGCCATGAACTCAACTATGTCTGTAACTTGGGTCCAACTGGCTTCATTGCAATCTCGGACGCCCATTTGTGCAGCCATTGCTAAACCACTCCCCCAAATTCCTTTGAATCCTTTTTACCAAAGATTATTAATCATAAAATGAATTATTTTTAAAAAATACCCATACAAACATTATTTGGAATTTGCATGTTTACTGACTAATAGCAGTCCTGTATATACTTACGTTAGTTTATATGCGATATGAAGCTGCATTTGTATATTACTAGTACCTACACGTGTGGAAAATGCTTAGTTAGAAATTACTTGGGAACTGGCTGTCTAAATTTTGGAGTCCGAACGGCTTTAGTGGGTTGTTAGATAATGATACAATTATTTAGGGTATTTTACAAACTTTTGAAGGAGATATCACTTGTCTTGCTTTGTCAGTTGAAAAAATCAATGGGTCTGACAACTGGCAAACTATCAATAATAATATGCTCTACCATTAAAAGAAAATGAATATTTCAACTATTTCAAGAATATAACTATCTCATAATGCCCCCTTCACAAAATTTTCATCTGTGCACGAATGTAAAGAAATATTGCTCAAAGCAAGTCGCTTCTTTTTAATAACATTTCTAATTTTACAGTAAAAGCTGAGTTAAAGTTCTATACCTGTTAAAACCGACTGAAGATTAAAATACACATATATACCTGCTTCTTCCACAATTTTGGCACTTAAACCGGAGTGCGCTTCCATTAAAAATTCTGTCTCTGAAGACAGTAGCATTTCCTTCAGTTGTGTTGTTTTTTTATGTTTCATTCCTCGTGTTATACTGAATAAAATTGGTGGAAAATTGGTTGATTTTTTCACAGCGTATCTCAACATTTTCACTACTTAAAAATGGTGCACCCAACTCAAAACGGAGACAATAAGATGAAGACAAGTTAGCCAGTGGACACCTTCAATTGTCACAAAATGAATGACTTTAAGGGAATACGTGTAAACTTTTAAAAGTTGGTAGACCGGCAGCTAAATGCTAAACATGTTAAACAAGGACTCTTAAATGTTTATTGAATGTTGTGAGGAAAGCTGTTGTGGAGGTTAAATGTTTTGCAACATGGATTTGTTAATATGTGCCCATAAAAATGTATTTAAAGTACTTGAAATATGTAGTAAACAAGGTAGTTTGTATGTGCAATTCGTGTCTTCTGATAGATACTTTCTAGGTTTGCATGTGTTTTCTCGGTAAGGCGCTAAACATATATTTTAATAAAGTTAATCTGGATTGCAAAAAGTTCATACATTATGCTGGTTAGATATGTTATTTTAGAGATTGATTAGTTTTAAAGATAACGAATTTTCAAATGATAAAACTCATCGCTTACAGCAGGAACAGTGTTTGTAAGTGCATTAAAAAATGTTACGTGGCAGTACAAAGAGAAATTTGTCAAATTTTAACGTGTCACTCAGTATTACAAAGTTTATTATGCAGCTGAAGCGGTTCGGCATGCTCTTCTGTCCATCCATAAACACGATTCATACGTCAAATGAAACTTAAGTGGAATTGGACAACAACATCCAAGACAAGATAGTAACGATTTCAATTTTTTAAAGTAATTACTATGATAGAATGATGTGACGTTCAATCATAGGTCCTTTAATCACTGATCATCATTGCCAGCTAAAAACACTATGTAAAGTGTTGTATAGACTGTTCATTTTTGTGGTTGCAACTGCAACAAGCGTCAAGAACAGTATATAGTCATTTAGTAGTACATAAAGGCATTAGGTAAGGTTAGGAAAATGTGTCCATGTCCTCAACAAGTCAGTTTTTCAACTGTTAATGCCGCAGCAATCTTCCCCCGATAATCCTGTCCAATATTTACCACGGTAAATATTGGATAATTTATCTTCATGATAAGCATACTATTCCGACTTGTGCTTACATGTTCCGGGTCCACATTTTGAGTGTGCAAATAAGTAATAATATGTACTTGTAAAATAAAATATCGACTTAAGGTGAGGCGAGACCGAGATAAATGATGAATCTATGAAAACCATGAAAATTCTTGTATCCAAAAATTCAAATGCCAAATACTAGTACTAAATAGTGCTTACTATACTTTATGAAATAAAGGATCATAAATGAGAATTAGTGGGGAAAAGATTTAGGAATTAATGTTTGCATGTAGTTGGCTGTCTGTCTCTGCATTTTATCAGAAACTATTACAGTCCTGCTTACACCAATTAGTACTTACCGTACAAGCTTTACAAACAAAGTCCCTCTGCCAATTTTAATATTAGATATGGGATAAAATACCCACCCCACAGGGAGGAAAAGATATTTTCATGAGTTTTTGGTACACGACTCAAAAGCAACCAAAATTTTCTCATTTTTCTTCCAAAATAATTCTACTGCTATTCCTGCCTTTCATAGTTGATGTGATCATGTATTTACAATGTATGAAAGTAGAAAAAATTCGCCATAATATAGTGCCCATACAAAATGCATTTTATTTCTCAACATGATATAGTTGGTAAAATAAGCGTGAACAGATAAAATATTTTAAGAAAAGTACCAATATGGATTCAGGTCTGTTGGTAATTTATCGGTGGGTAAATTCCCAAGTTGTGTTGCCAGCAACCAGTATCTCCAGCGTACCAAATGGGCTGCAGCTTTAGGCTGGCGTTCTCTTGTAAAAATGCCTTTCATACATCCCCACGGCCTAAATGTTTCTAGAATAGTTTAAAAAATTCTTCTTTTGTTCATAATATTTTTAATAAATTTTAAATTTACAACGACTCTTTTTACAAGTTGTACCTTCAGGGGTAGCAAAGTCTGCAAAGTTCCAGATCATTTCACCGATAAAATACGATGTGTTTGACCGCAGTTCATCAAACGCTTGGAAATGTTTCAACAAATAATCAGTCTGATAGTCTTCTGTCCAAACAAAAGAAGGACTCTGAAAATAGGAGAAATGTAAAATTTCAAAGTCTAATTCCACACGCAAGGATCCCTGTTGTTGTTTTTTCAATTTGTAAAGTTAAACCTGGTGCATTCCAGCCACAGTACCAGCGCCATACTCTGTTACAAGGACGGGTTTTCTGTAGCTCTTATACCAACTACGCACTTCAGTGGGCATTTGCAAAGTGATGACTTCTGACCGGCCCGTGTCAGAGTACCACGCAAAATAACGATTAATAGAAATCACATCCAAGTCTGGAGCCTTTGATCAATCATACCGATTTATCAAGGTATCAAACCATAATAGGAATCTAGGAAGTGCAAATCTATAAAATAAATTGACAAGGGGAATGTACCGTATTATTTGAGAAGCCTTGATTGACCACGATAGTTATGGGCCTTTGGGATTTATCAGCCCGCCGGGTTGCGGAAATTACTTGACTGAAATTAAGTAGTACGCAAAGTTGGTTAAATAACTCTGGAATGATGCTTGTTGACATATTTTGAAAAAAAATATCATGAATATTTAGGAACCATACTTAAAATAATTTGTTGCTGGGGCTTCCAGAGACTTTGGTTCATTTCCAATAGACCACATGACAACGCTAGGCCTATTTTTATCCCTGTGAACTAACTCTCGCATGACCTTTATGTGACTGTTACAGAGCTCATCGTTAAAGCCTCTGAAAGGTTTCAAGAAAACAAATTTGTACTTAAAATTACAATAGCATTAAAGGTTAGGTTGGAAGCAACTTTTAAAGTTCAGTTACGTTAGTCCAATCGCTGGGGACTCGTCAATTATTACAATTCCTAATTTGTCAGTAAGATCAAGAATTTCTTCTGCGTAAGGGTAATGTGATGTTCGGTATGAGTTTGCCCCAGTCCACATAATCAAATTGTGATCCTTGACTAACATGACGTTGTCAACACCTCTTCCTCTAATCTAAAAATTCCAAAATGCATTTTTGATTTACTGCATACAGACAGGTAGGTTGTTTTCCTTTTCAATAGTTTAGTTTTGCATTCTACTACACAATTTTTGCTTATAAAAAAGATTACACTATAATCTTCGTGTCTTCCAAATCCCCGAAAATAGAAGGGTTTCTTGTTTATGAGGAAAGTGTCCTTTACAACTTGAGCTGTACGTATGCCAAATTTCAATCTATAAACATCTCCCTCGAATGACTGATTCCCACTCGTCAGGTACACCTCCAGTGTATATAAATAAGCAGGTTTCTCATTCTCTGGTGCTGCCAAATATGGCCACCACAGCTTTGCATTTTCAATTTCTACCGACCCTGAGCAAGAATTGCCAACACCAACTTTTCGATTTCTATGATCGCGAACTGCTATCAAACATTCCAAGCCGTTGCTCCCACTATCACGAGTAATAAACGTGTTTGGTGAATTTGGACGAATTTTAACAGAGTAATTTACGACTCCAACTAAACAATATTAACGTTTCAAATATAAACTATTTTTAGATTTAAAAAAGTTTCTTTCATGATGGTGAAAATAAGAGAAATCAAAGGTTCATGTAATTTCCTTACCAACGGTCTGATCTTTTTGGTTTTTGAAATCAGTGACAACTGTAATATCGTCTATATAGGAAGACGGAGTAGTATACAAATAAACAGGTCGATGAATTCCAGCAAAGTTGAAGTAGTCAAAGTAATACTGCTGTGTCACAAAGCCCTTTGGATATCTTTTATGAAAAATGCATTTAACAATAATACGTGCATGATGAGAGCATGTTTGTTGATATTATCACAATTAAATTTCTTTTTTAAACCTTGATTCATCCGTTGGATACACCAAATTTCCTTGAGGAATAGTTTGATGATTAAGCGTATTATTTAAGGCAACAGTTATAAGGTTTTCTCTACCATAGTCCAACAGCTTTGTCACGTCAGCAACAAAGGGCAGATAGCCTCCGGTGTGGTTTGTCGCATATTCCCCATTTACCCACTTGAACAACAGAGGATGCACATTGTAAAAACGCTGCTACCGCAGTTGCGGTTTTATAAATGGAAAATGGAGAGTCGGATATTTTGATTGATTAATGAATTCATTTACCACCACAGCATGATAATTTGCACTGCCAAAACGAAGGAAAACTCTGCGATCCGTAGTTTTCTCTGCCATAGTCCAACAGCTTTGTCACGTCAGCAACAAAGGGCAGATAGCCTCCGGTGTGGTTTGTCGCATATTCCCCATTTACCCACTTGAACAACAAAGGATGCACAATGTAAATATGAATGGCGTATTAAAAAGGATGCTACCGCAGTTGCGGTTTTATAAATGGAAAATTGGATATTTTGATGGATTAATGAATTCATTTACCACCACAGCATGATAATTTGCGCTACCAAAACGAAGAAAAACTCTGCGATCCGTCTCTCGCCAACGTTTTGGTACCCAAAACGTTTTTGAATACCAAACCCATCCAATGTGATCTCGAGTTTCCTTGCTTTGTGTTATATCATTAAAAGCTACTAGGAACAGGCATCAATTCAATCTTTCCAATCTGTGGTTATAAAATTCAAGAGCAATTATAATATGAATCATATAGTGCATAAATTTAAACTATACCCGTTTCATGTTGGAATACTTTTCCAAGAAGAGGAATGAAATGCTTTTCTTTTATTAAGAGTACCTGGTCCGACAGTTGATTTAGGTACCATTTCTCCTGAAAACCCCGACCCGCGCCTCCAGAATCGTCAACGAGAAAACGCCATATTCCATCCAAAGACTTTACTTCACGTGTTTCCGACTCTTGTGGATATAACAAGTTGGAACATTTCACGTTGACAATAATTGCACAAATGCAAAAAATAATTTCCGAGTAGATTTTTAAATGCATTTTAATTTGAATGACAAGTTTATGATGATGAACTCTTTTGTTTTATTGCGAGCTATACTGACAATAACTTTTCACTCTCGCTCCCGCAGCCACAAGTTCCAGAATGGCAACCACAACGGATCATCTTACTGAAATACTCTGGGAAACTGTCGGATACTGTGCAAATATTAATTTGAGATTGAGACTGTTGAACGCAAATTGTTATAGTCTTTTAGAATAAATACAAGCGAACAGTAATAGAAGCACGATCTCATACTTGTTTCATAATGCAAAAGTTCATGTTGGTATAAATTGTTGTTTTGTTTGCAGCAATAAATCAACAAAAAGTCGGTTATATGCAAATAGAACAAGCAAATAGGAAATAGGAATTCGACAAATAATAACAATCATGGACTGTGTATGAAAGTTGTGGGAAAAGTAGCAAAAGCTGTTTGTAGTATTAAAAATATTATATTATTCGTAATACATACGATTACACATTTTTAACATAGTTTTAGTATTAGTAATTATACTCTTTCATAGGGTGGGTTTAGGCAGACAGACAGACACGGCTAAAGTTTGAAATTAATGTGTTGTGCAATTGTACTGAATAAGAATACCGATTGCTGTTATAAAGTTAAAATATACGTAAACTGGTGTAGAGTTTCATTTTGATTTTTTTGGAGTCGGCATGCACAAAACTAATTTGGAATAAACTAGTTCGTCTGGCAACAACAGCCCTTTTATCCAGAGTCCATATATGCGTCATGCGTCCATCTATGATCTAAGAATCCGTTGCTGTCTGCATGTAAATTAATACTTGTTCTCTCTGATGATGTATGTTATGTACTCGTACTCGTGCAGCTTGTTTTTTCGCGAGCTCACAAATATATAGACTCATTCTTTACTTTTCCTTATAATCTTGCAGACAGTGAATATTTATTAACTAGTGAACTAGTATGTATGTATGAATGCCTGTGTTAAAATGGCATGAAAGTAAAAAGAGAAAACAGCAGTAATAGTAGCATAGATGATGTGTAAATTTTCGCTTATTCTCTCTCCCGAACACCAGCCTCAATTTCAGTTGAATAATTTATTAATGGTTGCATAACATAACACGACATCACAAAATGCAACACCACAACATGCATGGAGCAAACATAAGTGCACCACAAAAAAATGATAAGTCACCAGGATGTGAATAATCACTTTGCAGCAAGATTTGAGTGGCAATACGACACTTCCTTTTCTTAACAAAAGACAATACAGTAGATACGCAACTCTAACGTCAGCAAGTCACAAGACTTTGTGTATTGCTTTCTAATCACGGCAAAAAGGCGATTTGCCGTTACGCTGTGAAATGCTGTAGCAGATAATGACAGTCCAATAATAGTGAGTCATAGTAATTTGTATGCCAAGCAGGCTAAGTGAGTGGGTATTCTTAAACACACTTTTTATTCCATATACAAAATGCATCCGTCGTGAACGGTTTACGATTTTTTCAGTGAAATGCAGAACAGCTCTCTGGAATGCTAACATGTTTTTGCTTTTAAACACGATTGATTATGACTATTTTCAGTAAATATAATATTAATAGTATAATGTAAGAACAATTCATGACGAATTTATTTATTTCTATTTATTTCAGACAAAATACAGGTACATGTACAAGATCTGCAGTGCATTCAAATGTACACGACGAATTTCTTACATAGGTAAGCACCTTGACTTTAACAATATCCGTGGAATACATTTTGATTAAATAAAGTACTAGTTACACTGGCAGCAATTGTGCACAGCGCAATCAGCAAACTGTATCCCACAAAAAACAGCAAACAGAAATATTCATTTTGCTAGTGAATATACTTAAATAGCACTTAAGTAACTTGTATTACGTATTTCTAATAATATTAATAATAATCGAAATTGAAATACCAAGAACTATAAATCACAATTCATTAATCATAATAGGACAGGACATAATATACATGTATGAAGTCTATTACAATGTAAAATGGTTGATAATCAATAAATACGTTTTCAAATGATAAAATGTTTTACGTTAGAACATTTACTGGAACAATTGAACGGATAATTGCATGTGATATTACGCTAACTTTTGATTCACGCTACTTTTTATTTTTTGATTCCGGTGGACGTTGGAGCAGGTCACGATATGCCATTAGCGCATCTCTAAGAGCGACAGAGATTGAAGCGTCAACACCCGGCAGTCCAACAATGGCAACGAGATCCGGGTAGATACCAATTATATGTTCCCAGGTCCCGCCTGCAACTGCATCGAATAGAAACCTGTACTTTTAATGGAAAAACTCCAGCGGAACAACTACTAATTAAGCATTACTAAGTATATGTATACCTCGTGTTGGGTCGGCAGCCTTTAAGTTCTCGATAAGTGAAGCAATAGCTCGTAGCACAAAGTTCATTTCTGCCAGACGGTGGCTGCAAATCAGAATTGAATCAAATAAAAAATCAATAGTGTGTAAAGAAAACTTCAACAAAATTAACATGACATTTTAATAAAAGATTCTTTTACCGTTGTATGGGAATATGAGAGTTGTGATTAACATAGTCCTTATAGTTGAGCAAAATGTTTTGAAAACGTTGAAGCAAGGCTAAAACAGCAATCTTTTTTCCATCGTCGCCACTTTGCATTTCAACAATTTCTGATACGTTACTCGGTCCCTTCAGTACGAATTCCAAAAGTGAGGAAAAACAAAATCGGACAAATTCCTCCCGCTCCGAAACGTTGATCCCATCTGCCGTGGTAAAATCAAAACACGTCGCTATCTTTTACGTTTTTATTGTAACTAGAAAGCAACCGAGTGTTAAGTTAAAATCATTAAAAACTAACCATATTCATTGATGCAAGATCCCCGATGAAAAATTTTCACCACCTCAATTAAAAAGGGCGCAGGCAAGAATCCGTCATTTCGAAAAACCAATTCCTTGAGCAATGTTACCATTCGAACATCCATCTTTTCGTCTTTCCATGCTTTCTTTGTCATCCATTCGCCATTTCCAGTGAAGAATAGAAAATCCTGAGCACATTTGGCTAATTCCTCCCAAAATTCTGTAGTTTTTGGTTTTTTTTCAACCATTAATGGCACAGCGAGGAAAAACTGTGAGGCGCATTCTCGCCACGCCCCTTCAGCATTCTGAAATCTCGAAGAAAGTATTGGGCGAAAACTCTACAGAAAGTAAAAAAAACGTTTAATTAGCAATTTCCTTAATCGAACCGAGATTGATTACCCTGATCAATATGAATTTGATTGATACCTTTAAACATTGGGTAAACATGTCTGATTCCAAAACAAACTTTTCTGTGCATATTCT
>JAANSP010003336.1:0-11458 GCA_036850745.1 Homidia socia
TTAACTCTAAAGCGAGACATGCCCATTTAATTCTTGGTTAAAAAATATGGTGTGAAAAAATGTTAGTTAAATGATAAGACAAATAGCTTTTGCTCTTCACAGTTGGTTTACACGCCTTCAAGTTGTTGAGTGTTAGCATGTACAGAAAAAAATAATGCTTGTTCGTTCAAAGTATTGACTGGGTAATTACATACAGCTCGGTGATGATTGTAATGTGAACAGCACAATGCAATGTCCTCTGTCAGTTTAATGCGCTATAATAACTTGCCATTATAAGCAGAAAAGTGATAGATCACACCATAAAGATACAGCCATTATCATTTATTTTTATTATTATCTATTTGTAAAAACTTTTCTCTTTCGTCAGTTTTATGAAACTGCAGACAAAACATAAAAATCTTAATCTCAAAAATAAAAATGTAATCTGAAATTTTTTATGTGAGGTGAGGAGGATTCATTATAAGAGTATTGATGTGCGTGCAATACATGAGCAGAGGAGGATATCCTTTCCTATGAGTTTCCTTATAATCATTTTTATATTTTGTCATTTAAACACATGAACTGAATCCTGTGTAAAAACACTAAAAACTGTCTATGCTCAAAAATATGATCTCGCAACAATTACACAAGCAAGCTTGTCAAGTGTGCAGAATATTCAATTACGTACTTACAGTCGTAATCTGCAATAAGCAATTAACAACGACATATAATAATTATTTTTTAAACGAATAAATGTTTTCCATGCATAATATGTATTGCATATTCAGTTTTTACTAGCATCAAAATGTAAAAATTCAAAAACAAACCAAATGTCTATTAAATTAACTTGATCAAGGATTAACTTTTTATGTCGGTTTCAAATCTCGTTCGTATGTACTGCCGTGTTTTTTAGAAAGAAAATTCCTATCATTACCATATTATGTATACCTATTCCCTATTCTTATCATAAATTAAGCTGTTCAGCACTAAAATATTTGAAGCAGTTTTTTTTATAATGGAAATGATAGTTTACTCCTAATGCCTACACTGATAATGATTGGTTTATTACAACATGTAAAATGTCATGTAACTTAATCCATAACATTAGTCAAAAGTTATCTACAGTCACTAGTTATAATCTTTAATATGCTCTTGCTAATTAGATTAGTACAATTTGTACTGGTGTAACTGTAGTTGATTGTTATTGGCTTACTGGTTTGTTTATTGGGACAAAATTGACATCGAGAACATTAACCGTCAACGAACTGACTGAAATAGATACCAACTATCAGTTTTTATATAACTAAAATTGATATAAGCTAATGTCCCCATAAAATGTATGTTGAATGTGTAGGTACTTCTACGTCTTCTTAAGACCCTTTTTGTACAAATAAACCATAATTATTTTCCCATTCGATAAGTCTCCACAACTTACATTAATTGGGTGGAAGTAAAATAGTGTGAAGCAAGTGATTAAGAAAAGTACTATATTTAAGTTTTCAGCAAAAGAAGCGGCAAAATAAAATAGAAATTTACAAAAGAATGACAAAAAATTAGTACCATAATTCTCGTATTGAGTACAGCAAAGCATTTTTATGTGCTTTTACCGCTTGCTATAATTATTATTATTAATAGTAATCCTATTTATACACACTATTTAGAATGTACGGTTGTCTTGTGGAATGAATATTCATTAATGCGTGCATGTAAATCAGTCCTAGGTACGCTAATGACGATGATGATGAGTGTGTAAGTAATCAAGTTATCATTGTGTTTTCAATCCATCCGGTTTTAGAATGCCATTTAATTTGTGATTGCTTACTTGAGATTGTTGTCGTGTGCCGGGGGCATTTGTCTTCGTCGGCTGCGACAGTTTTTACATTTATATAATAATCGAATGGAAATGTATTGAGCTTGTANGTGTGCCGGGGGCATTTGTCTTCGTCGGCTGCGACAGTTTTTACATTTATATAATAATCGAATGGAAATGTATTGAGCTTGTAGATCATCACGAGACGTAAATTGGTTGCTCAATACATATCACTTCCGCAATTCCGCATTACCTGTATGGAACGAACTATAATAATATTTGTATTCTTAAAACGAATTAAATTCAATAATGAGTAAGTTTTACTTTTAATGGATAATTGTAATTGAAGTGTTTTAGTACTTTTCTAAACGCAAAGATGGGTATCAACGCATGGAAATATTTTTTTAAAGACTGATTCCTCTTCGCTCAAATAAATCAAGTCATTAATGAGCTACGTCGTTCGTTGGCGGAACGAAGGGGGTTGTTGCTCTAATTTTGAAGATAGGTGGCTACAATATCTAGATTGCGTATTATCGTGTCAAGGAGGCAGAAATCATTTTGTATTCAAACAATTTTAATAACCTGGCATCTATTTATAATCTTAATCTCAAGTGGTGGGCTCGATAATGTAGGTTATTCAGTACGCACGGAAAAATGATGTAATGACTATATGCATAATATAGATAGGAAGGACAAAAAATCAAATCAAAAAGGCTTACCTGCAATATTGTTATTACAGTAGTCTGTGCACTGCACGGAGTGCAACATAACTCAATTTAAAACGAACACAATTATAACTTTTATTATTATTATTATTATAGTCATCAACGGTGCATTCAATTGCCCACGTTTGAATTACCCTCAATAAAATAGATAACGCAGGGCTTTACAGTTATATTATGGGCTGATTAAGGAAATCAACATCTTTTCACCACCAACAAACTACTCATCCAATTCAACAGATGAATCGATCAATAATAATAATAGTAACGAATATACTGAAGCGATTTCAAACACCTAATTTTCATGTTTGTACAACGATACGTGCTACTTAAGATTGATGCCATGCGCAAGTTTAAGGAAGGAAATTGAATACACACTCATAGCAAAAGTGTAAATGCAATGCCCTCGGCAATGCAGTTAAAACCGTATTTATTCACAAGAAAAACTCTAATCTCTGTATTTTTCTCATTTCTTCTTCCAAACCGTTTTCTTTTGATGCACTTCATCACATACTCATTTCCTTAAATTATCTCAGTTAATAATAGTTATTAAATAACAAATAAACATCTTATTTTTTACAAACTGCATTTTTATCGGTGGTTTGGACAGCTTTCGTTCATTAAATTACCCATATTCTCACAATGTAATTGCTACCAATTTAAAATGTATTCAGTATCTTTTTGTTACGGATAGTGTGCAGGATATTTTCATGTTCTACATTTCTTCTTCCAAACAGTTTTCTTTTGATGCACTTCATCACATACTCATTTCCTTAAATTATCTCAGTTAATAATAGTTATTAAATAACAAATAAACATCTTATTTTTTACAAACTGCATTTTTATCGGTGGATTGGACAGCCTTACGTTCATTAAATTACCCATATTCTCACAATGTATTTACTACCAATTTAAAATGTATTCAGTATCTTTTTGTTACGGATAGTGTGCAGGAAAGTATTTTCATGTTCTATTACTTTCAACAGGTTTGCATAGAGTATTTACGTTCCAATAATTATAAAAAATTTGTTCTTTACGCATTTTTGCAATTATGTATGTATTATATGAAGGAAAGAAATTTGTTTTAGCAATGTTGTCTTGATTCATGATGATGATGGTTTGTGGTTACGGGCACTCTAGACAGACTCCAGACTTTGTCGTTTTATGGAAATTTTAAGTAGTGTGCTTTCTGTCAAACTTTTGCAACTGTCGACAAGACGGCTTTTTATGATTGTTAGCGTCGTTTACGATTCTGGATTTAATTAAATCTTCTTCTTATGATGCGTGTGTGGTTGTGCATTAACACCTGCGGTCGTGGCTGTCGTGATGTCGATGATGTAGTTTCAGCGTCATTATTATACGTGCAAAAGTTTTTAAAAAACATGCTTTAAAATGTAAGTTTGTTTCATTGTTTCCCTCAAATTGCACAAAAAATCAATGCAATGCCATGAATAGTCCAGCTGTCAATTAAAATGCGAGACCTTTTGTAAGTCTTGTTATAATAACGGGGAAGGGGGAAGGGTATGTACAAGCCTAATTATAAACCAAACAATTAGATTGCTAAAGAGCTATCTTTCAGAATAAATTGCTGTTTCGATACTTTGACCGATATTGTTGACCGTTTCATTGAAAGCGGTGCTTGTTTGCGGCTACTTTCAGAATAAATTGCTGTTTCGATACTTTGACCGATATTGTTGACCGTTTCATTGAAAGCGGTGCTTGTTTGTGGCTCTTTACAACAACAAAACAAGACGTTGTTGTAACACTGAACACTGTTGATTGATCGGTGGGCCAACAACCATTGTTCTTTTACTCTTTCTTATGCAAAATAGTTAATACTTTGGTCAGCAGCAGCAGCGAGATTTTCATTTATTTTTCCTTTGGTCACCCTCTACCTTTCAGCTTAATTCTTCTTTATATATGAAATTGTTGCATAATTATTGTATTTAAAGTCCATCCTATTTTATCTTTATAGTAATAATAACACAGTTACACTGATTCGGTGTTGCTGTTTCACAATTATAATAAAAAGTAGCCCCTTTTCTGCACAATTTTCATCAATGCAACAGCATCAGTGTCCCATCATCAGCATCAGCAACAACAACATGCACAAAAAATGGCATACATATATTTTTAGAGCAGTTAACAACTACTACTGCCCCAAAGACATTCAATTTTTTAACTGGCAAAACCCAAACAATAGCTTATTAAGTTCTCCGTAACTTGGTCTATATGAAGTAACGCTTGTGTAACGACCTGCATATTATTGTTACATTCCTTCTCTAACCTCTCGTCATATATATTGTGACTCTGTGCTAATATTATTTTTTTTAAGTTTTCAAACGAAAGTAAAAAAATATAAATAAAAATGGAAAAGGAAGCCAAGGAAGCACAATGCATTTATGCTGAAATTTGCTTTTTTTGCCATGCACAGTCCCTAATCCCATATCTTTTCTATGCAATCCATTTAGACACTCTGCATGTTCTACCGGTATTGACTGTGTGAAAAATGAGTAATTTAGAAAAAAAAGTATTACGACGATTGTCTGCGTATGTATACAATAATAATATGCCATGAACAACGACGCTGGTGGTGGTGGTGATGATGGAATTCGTTTTTTTCTCATTGCTGCACTACAAAAGCATTATCCTAATCATCAGCATCATCGACTGCTAACTACTACTAACTAACCCACAAGAAATGCATAATAATATTAGCAGAAAGTAAAGGTAATAATAATAATAATAGCAGCCGTGACAGTAAACAAGCAAGCTCAGAGGAATTTGCAAAATGCACTGGTTATTATTATTATTATTTTTATAACATGGCTTTTCATGATACGACACTAACGCTGATGATAATGACGACGCTGCTGCTCGCTCTTTGCTCCGCTTGTTGTGTGTATCATGTCGTGTAACCCTTTTGCCAGATATACAGGATGTCGTTATGTGTATGTGTGCTTAACCACGATATTGTCCCTTAATACGCATTTTTAGAGGGATTACATTTAAAATGTTGAACAACATGCGGATTTTCTATTAAATGATATTATAGCAGGTACCAGCAGCATATTATATAATGTAAAAAAGTGTCTTTACTATGATAAATAAATTACTTGTTTGGAATTTGGTTTGAGTTGGTCGGTGCCACACTACCAGCACTGTTGTGGAAGTATTGACAATAATGCAATAAATACCTACTTTAAAGAGTCCACCTTATATAACTTGAGGATGGTGACTGACACAATATATTATTATTAATAATAATAATAAAATAATATGGCGATTGATCTGGCAAAAACAAGAGTATGAAAGGGATGAAATGAATATATCGTAGATTTCCACACACTCAGGTTTTAGGTATTTTAGTCTGCAAACTTGTAATGGTGGAATGGAGTGGGGCTTCAGTTGTTCGTGCAAACCGTTCAAGGTAGATAAGCTTGGAAGGAACTAAGTTCAATTACAGCCGATGAAGCTTTGCTCATATATAAAGTCAATGATCAAAAGGGTCCAAACCAACAGTCGATGTTAAGCAAGGGATCCCTCAAGTTGTAAAAATATTTTGTGTAAACTAAAAAAAAGTGTATCAAAATGATATTTCAGGTTGGTTAAAAATTTACCTGCATATTTTTCTTCAATTTTAGTGTTTCAACTATTGTGATTAAAAAAGTTTTTTTTGTGTTTTCATTTGTTTGCTGCCGAACTTTGCAGCTTACATCAGCACTAGTGGTGGTGTTGTT
Organism: Homidia socia; assembly: GCA_036850745.1. Taxonomy (NCBI): domain Eukaryota; kingdom Metazoa; phylum Arthropoda; class Collembola; order Entomobryomorpha; family Entomobryidae; genus Homidia; species Homidia socia. The sequence goes on from JAANSP010003336.1 coordinate 6,252, forward strand.
AAGCGTAGTTAGCTTAACTGAGTCAAAATATGGACATGGTCATGCTGCATATGGTCATGGCGGGTATCCCGGTCATGGGCACGGGCACGGACATCACGATCCGGGGTATGGCGCACATGTAGGTTATCATCCGGGCCCGGCTGCAGTTGTGGCAAAAGTACCTGCAGTTGCAAAGGCAGTTGTAGATTATCATGTAAGAATTTATTAATAGAAAATCTATTAGAAGTATTTCTCTGTCGAGGTGAGCAAACAGAACTAATTTTTCTGATGGAAATTGGGATTTCAAAGGCATACCCCAGGTACAAGTTCGAATATGGCGTAAAAGATGCTTATACCGGAGATGTAAAACATCATCACGAGGCTCGAGATGGTGATGTTGTGAAAGGAAGTTACTCGCTAGTCGAACCTGATGGCAGTGTACGAACTGTCCACTATACTGCAGACAAGTATAACGGTACGAACCATGGATAACAAAGTGAAATTACCCGTGCTTATTTGACAGTCCGTTTTTATAGTTTCATGGCGTGTCATCAATCCAGTGTCCAACAAGACATTAAAATTTTGAGCCTTTTTTCGTACAAATTGAGACAGGTTTCAATGCAGTCGTTGAGAAGACCCCAGGCATTCACAAAGTTGCAGCAGTGCCTGCAGTGGCAAAGGCAGTTGTGCCTGTCGCTGTACCTCATCATGGGCACGCACATGGCGGACATGGAGGACATGGCGGACACCCGGGAGCTTACGGACATCCAGGGCCTTATGGACATGGTGGTCATCATGGCGGCCCGCATTATGCAGTAAAGGCGATTTGAATTTCTGTCAAAGACTTGATAGATACAAGGTGAACCTTTCAGTAAGCTTAATTTTCCCTTTGTACTAGCCTGCTCCTGTAATTAAGCCAGTGGTACACCCAGTTCCAGCATACGGTTATCATCACGGCCATGGTCATGGCCATCATTACGGAGGTCACTACGGACATGTGGCGTCAGGTCACGCGGCCTACGGAAATCAAGTGACTCACTATGCCCCAAAAGTAAGCTACGCTCCAGCAGTTGCAGCAGTTCCAGTACATCATCATCACGGAGGTCATCATGGCGGTTACGGAGGTCATTACTAGACATCCACGTAAATTTAATAGCTATAAAACACGAACGTGAGTTACCATTTTCAATATCTGTTCATAAACAATACTAACATGTGCAAAAGAAACGTGATTTTTCTGCAATTCTCTTTACATTCTCAAATCGCCCCGAATCCTATTGACTGGTCACGAGTTTTCGTTTTCTCTTCCTAAATATTATTTTTACAATCACTTGAATAATTACAGCTTAACAGATAACAAAAAAGTAGGTAACAATAACTTTATTGCTGTTTTTTATAGAGAACTCACGCTATTTTTATAGTATTTCAAACATGTGCCATGCAAATGTTATTTTTTATGATTATGCAATATCACTGTGTGTATGCAATGGGATTTTATTATTATTATAATATTCATTTCCGATCTCCTTCCGTTACCATTCTCTGTTTGCTCGTCTTTTTTCTTGATATTGCAATGTCTGTCTCTCTTCTATACTATTATGATGCTTATTAATTTATTGACTTTATTATCCTTCATTGTCTTCTTGTGTCAAATCCTACGCGTGCTGTTGTGTGTTTTCTTTTGTAAATAATGTTGTCAAATATTCTTCACTTTTTTCTTTACTGTGATACGCACACACTGACTCACCACCACCACCAAGCATTCTTTGTTGTGTTTTATTAAACATGTTCGCCATGTCAAATATTCTTCACTTTTTTCTTTACTGTGATACGCACACACTGACTCACCACCACCACCAAGCATTCTTTGTTGTGTTTTATTAAACATGTTTGCCTCTGAGAAATATGCCAATTGTTCGAGTATTAAGCAATGCTGTTCATTTTGATTGATTGGTGGTTTCTGTAATCGTGTATGCGCTCGTGTCTGTTTCAGAACTGTGACAAGGTATTCCAAACTCAGACATGAATATTTAACACTAATTGTGTTGACTTAAATCTACTAATTCCTTCACTTTAATTTCCACTTTTATAATAACTTGTATCCACCCTTTTGTATTATAGCATAATTGATTGTATATATAAACTATCTACTATAAGAAAGCCAAAATAATCAATTTTATGAAAAAATGTGATTTAAAAGAGGTAAGGAGGAAGCAATCATGGATAGTCATGTGTGAAATATGAAAAGGGTATAACCATTTCAAACGACGACACACACGTGAAAAGTGGACATTGTTGTTTGCTGAGGGATGAGTTGTATGTTTGTTTTGGTTACGTGTCTTCAACTTGGTAAAAAAAACTCTGGCAGGATCAACCACCATCTTCCTATTTAATTATCTTGAGTACTTTCAAAAAAACATTTCTAATAAGTTGTTGTACCAAATATTTTAAATACACACCCTTCGTGGCGTGTGATGAGCGATAGATTAAAAAAATGCATTATAAGAATGGACTGACATTTACGGTGCCAATGTGCACAGTTCATTACAAAAATTAAATGCTTTTGATATGAATTAAAAATGTAATAAGTAATATTTTAACATTTTATTGCTACAAGCAAAATAGTATTACTACAAAAAATAATGTCCTGTAAAATAAAGAAAACAAGAAACATGAAAAATCAATAATTAAATTTTTAACGTTCATTGTCCATATTAATTGCTGTTCTTACATAATTTTTGTGTCCAATCATCACAATATCTTCAAATTAAAATGCAATGCAATAATTTTCTTAAATTAAATAAAAAAAATAATGTCCTGTAAAATAAAGAAAACAAGAAACATGAAAAATCAATAATTAAATTTTTAACGTTCATTGTCCATATTAATTGCTGTTCTTACATAATTTTTGTGTTCGATCATCACAATATCTTCAAATTAAAATGCAATGCAATAATTTTCTTAAATTAAATAAAAACACATTGGAACTCAATCGCAATGTTTCTTTCGGAGGTACCAGTTGGATATTTTGAAAGTTACTGCAACTTCCTTTATTGCGTTTGCCTAATACCATTCAAGGCAAAACGGAAAGCTGATGGAGACATAGTTCTTATGAGTAACTGGAAGCAAAAGGTAAAAATGAATTAATATTATGCGTGCATTATGAAAATAAACCTACGGAGGAAAGTTAAATGAAATTTTTTAACTGTTTTCTTTTTGTAAAAAAGGTCATCTGCTTAGCTTTGCATTCCTTAGGACTTTTCCACATTTTTCGACGAATTGTGACTGTTTCTCAAGAAAACATTTTTTCCCAACCGTTGATAATTTTCAGATTTGCATCCTTCTCCCTTGAATTGATAATGGCTCTTTTATGGATGTACTCTTTTTGGGGAAAGAAAGCTGCACTCGAGAGTCTCATTTACCACTCATCTCACTACATTCAGGTTACTTATAGTCCATTTTTCAGGGTAAAGAAAATCCTCCTACTTACCACTCCGATTCTAATGACCATTCTTTCGTTCCTCTGTACTTTTCAAATTGAATATGAACTCTCATTTGAAAAACTCTTGGCTTCAGTCACCCAAAATAGTCCAAAGCAAACTTTATACAATGTCGAACTTGGTTATGTATTAGCAGTTATTCAAAGTATTGCACAGTATGCCATATCCCTTCTTAACTCATCTTTTGATTTTTTAGCAATTGTTATTTCCTTTTCTCTGCACGAGTTTACTACACAACAATTTAATAATGCTGTTCGTCGAATAGAACAAATGAACAATTGCAACTATTCAGAAATAGTCGCAACTACAAGGAAATTACAAACTTATTTTTCCGTTGTAAATCGTTTCAACTCGCCCCTTTTCTTCTGTTGGTTTTGTATGGCACTTCCTTGGCTGCCGTCCCGGTTGGTTGAAAACATTCCCCTTGGAGAAAATAAGGGAAACCTATTGAATACAATGTACACCTGGGCATGTTTTAGCATCTATGCGGTAGGAACGGTATTCTATGCTGAAGCAAGGAATAAAGTAATTTGAGATTATGCTCTTTTTATTTTTATAATTCTACAATTACGAAATTATGACAAATTCAAATCATCAATAATTATTGTTTTAGGTTGATCAGTTTCAAGTTCTAGCGGCACAAAAAATTCTTGAGGACCCTCTCTCACTTCAAAGTTCAGGCAAAAACGTGATCAAATTTATTAAAATTTCCCTAAAAGACGCGGTTGTTCAAGGGGGTCAATGTCTTCGTGTCAACTACTCTTTTCTTGGATCGGTACAAAATTGCTTTAGTTTACAAAAATAGTTACTTTTATTCCATTTTTTAACCTGACATGAGTTCTATATTCGTTACGTAAATAGGTTCTTAGATACTCTCATTGGCTATGGATTCTTGGTTCTGCAGTTTCGAATTTCATCCACGAATTCAATAACTAAGGAAAATAAATAGTCAGACTACCAGCAATAGTGATTTTGCTAGTTTTTGATTTGTTTGATGGAAATATTTTTTTCTTTCTTTCAATATTGATTTTTTCTTTGTACTTCATTCCGACATGTATTTACAGCACTGTTATATCACGTGTTGTGTATTAGTAATTATTTCTATCAAAAGCTTTTCAAATATATAATATGGGTTATATGCGTTTTTTGCATATCAAATAAATAAAAACACCTGCGTATTTCCCACATATCATATACAGACAATTTAAGTTTTTGTCGAAATAGTGTTTACACACGATAAGAAACAACAACTTTAAAGGTCAATTTAATGCAGGGTACAATGGTAAATGAACAAAACCATCGTCAACGGTTTACATTTTAAACGCTAGCAAAACAGTTACAAAAATTGTTATTGCTTTAGAAGAATTGGCCAAATATGTAATTTTTTGCCAACAAAAGCTCTACTGTCTATGTAATTTTAGGCAACAATACATTCGTCGAGTAAGATATCAATGGTAGGATTTCCTCAAGGTCAGATAATTTTGTCAGGTTTGATTGAACTCGGTACACCAGTGCAGTGGTGGTGAGAACGTACAGGCTTCATGAAAAGGTGAAAAAATACGTAATTTGGTGAAAGACTGCAATATTCTTTTCACATTCGCATTTGCAGTGCCTCATTTTTTAGTAAAGTGCATCTTCTTTGCCACACTGTGATTGCATACTGCAGTGAATGTATTATAATAACGCATATTGAATATCTACAGAAAAAGCAAAGCATAATGAAAATTA
>JAANSP010003337.1:0-11457 GCA_036850745.1 Homidia socia
TTCTCCTAACAAAAATTCAACACGCTTAGAATATTACCTTGTTGTGTGAAAGTTGAAGTAAAAATTGAAAGAGAAAAGGAATTCTTTTGTTTTTAAAAATATGAATGCAAAACAAAAAAATGAAGAGGAACTGTACGACGAGTATGGCTGAACTTGTTTGAAAAATTCTTTGAAATATTTTGTTTACATGGATCTCTATAGGTGAATAAATGCGTACATTGTTATCTACATGCTAATTTATTTTCTAATTTGGATAAAGGACAATCATTATAATTTTTTCGGAATGTAAAATGAAAACATTAAGTTAACACGAATATTAATGTCGTATTATACCAAAACTATATTTTCTACTCTCTAGTCTTAATATACCGTAGATTTCGACGTCGTATTGAGAAAATACTATCAAAGGGACGATTTCAACTCCAATAAGGTTTTGCTCTCATTCAAGGGTAGGTACCATGAAACGAATGCCTAGGTTTTAATAGTGTGTCACGTTAAAATCGGAAAATTTAGATATTTTAGTACAAAACGTAAATATGGTTATGACTAGAAAAGCATTGAATGGATAATGATTTCTTAGAAAACTCAAATGTAAAGCAACACACATATAGTGTATACATTTAATGCCGCATTACCGATTTGCTACTCTATCCTGGTTACCACTTTCTGTAGATGGAGAGACGGAAGAAATGGAATTTTTCACTCATCGACTCATATTACCCAAGACTAGACATTGTCCGAGCCATGGTTTTGAATCAGCTTTGTACTCAACGTATGATGTAAAATTTCGGGAGTAGTAGTATTCAAGAAGGGAATAAACTAATAAGCATAAATACACATACCATCACCAATGCTACCCAATAATACTGTCATACAAACTCTCTCGACTACTGAACAACTTACATTTCCTTGGTTTAGTGGGCATGTACAAAAAGCATTGAACTAAAATGGACTAGAATAATCGCATTGGATAATCCCATAATACAAATGCTCGCCTTCACAAGACAAGAGAACGGATGCATATGTTTCTAGCCCTTCCAGCATAAAGAACACCAACAAACCTACGCAGAATTTCCAAGAAAACAAGACATGTTTGTGGTGGTGATAGTTGTAAAATAAGGTATTTCGTATGTTCTCTCCAAAACGTACATTCATTTATATAATTGCGGGCAATATTGTTAAAAGATTCTCTACACTACAACAAGTTTCACACAGTCTGTTACACACACACAGCCATATAGCTTTGAGAACTCATCGACAAATTTCAGTAGATCGGCTTCTGTCTTGCTGAACGTGCGTCGATTACTTTATTGGTCATTATTATTTCATGTTCAGAGAAAATTCAATTCAATTAAGGTTTTAGATAAATGAACAAGTGAAGCGTGTGTGGCGTGATGGTGCACTGATGTGTACGCCATGTATATTCATAAGTATGCATAGCATTATGGGTGAACTCGGCTAGATTATTATTACTAGTTGACTACCATACAACCATACAATGACATTTCTGACGCTTTTAACGTCCCGAACGTTTTAACGGAACAGACAAAACATTCATATTTTAATGGCAACTTTGCAACCACCAATGAAAAGTTTTACCTTTGGTTCAGTGGGCTTTTTTCAGGGTGCAATGAACAAATTGTGAACGCTTCGTTTCCATTTATTTTACCCAAGAAAATCCTGCTTGTAATACCCAAGATGCAGTTAGCATAAAACAGCTAATCACAGTCAGCCCATCCGCATACACCATTTCAGCATGCATAACTAAAGTAACAACTAATCCATTCTACCGACGTTTCCACATTTCTGTTCTGGGTATATTCACCACGACTTCTGGCTTTCTTCAGCCTACCTTACATTTTAATTTGAACTTTTTTTCTTCAACTTTTACTACTTTGTCGGCAGTTGGTAGAGAACGAGATTTCTACATTTCTGTTCTGGGTATATTCACCACGACTTCTGGCTTTCTTCAGCCTACCTTACATTTTAATTTGAATTTTTTTCTTCAACTTTTACTACTTTGTCGGCAGTTGGTAGTGAACGAGAGAGAAAGAAGAGATGGTTGTGCAATGTATTATTATTACAAAATGGTTTAATGAGCAAAAGTCCGTATTTATAGGTATACCGTGCTGCTTTGATGAATTTACTTAGCATGCATATACAATAAGTGTACACTGTTAATAATATACTGACCATTAACGAGTTTAATTAAACCACTTAAAGGGACACTGGATATGCACACAAAAAAAATTTCCTTCTGACTTGGCTCACAAGTTATTAAAAAATTATACATTTCTTTCTTCTTCAAAAAGAGTGCTTCTAATAATATATCTTGTTATACGCTTAAAATGATCCCATTATTTTTTATCCAATATAGCCATATTTTTGTGCGTTTTATTGCGTAGCAAGTATGACCTTTCAGAGAGAGAGAGGAAAAAACTACTACTTTTTGTTACTTTTTAGTGCTTTCTCCCCAAATAGCCTTGTATTCTTTGACTTTTCTTTTTCCTCGTCTTTTTAGGTTTTTTCCTCCTTTGCTGTTCGTAGTAGTCTACACAATGCAATGCAATAACAGTTTTTCTACTTTGTTTCCAATAGCTTTCCCATTACTTTTTTTCTTCTTCTCTTTTTCGCCCATTTATGCATTGTTCTACTATGCAATTTTCTTTTGCTCTCTTTTCTCCTTTTTATTATTACATATCTCTCTCTCTCTCTGGCTTTTTGCTCTTGCTCCCTTTTTTCTTTGACTTACAAGCATTCTTTCTCAGATTTACGGCACAAGGAAGGCATACATATTTTTTTCCTTGTTAGATTATTTGTATGAATTCTTTAGCCTTGTCGTGATACTATGTAAAAGCGCGTGTGAAATATGTGAAAGCGAGCGTGCTTCTCATCTAACAAACTGTTCAAATGAACAAAAAAGCATGTATGGGGCTTATCCAAGGAAGAGAAGAAGAAGAATAAAAAACACATTCCAGGGTTCTCTGATTTTTCTTTGGCTTCGTTTTTTCTCTCGGACGACGACGACGACCAGCTACACAAATAGCATAGGTATTTTTATTGTTACATGTGTATATGTATACCCGTGGTAATAACAAGTGAACAAAGTGCTACACAAAACTGTGCCAATTTATATTTCTGCGGCATGTGTACCTTGTTTCATTTCGGGAGGAAAATTGACCATATCACTTGCATTGCTCATATCATTTATAATAATAATGTATAGGTAGAAAAAAGAGGGGAAATACAGACAAAAAATAATATATTATGAATGAATGGATATACCTATGCATTTTTTGTACTAATGGAATATACCTATAAAGAAATTTGTTCTGAACCTTTCTATATTTCCTTTTTTCTTTTATATTTTTTCCAGTTATGACGGTCGAAATAAACCTGGAACTCATGCGAAGAATGAGCCTTTGCTCGGCCAAAGAGCTTACTTTAGGACGGTGACGGAGCCTGCTGCGTTACAGATCGATAATGTCAGTGAAAACGATGCTGGGCTGTATAGGTGTCGTGTTGACTTTCTTAAGTCACCCACAAGGAACTCCAAAGTCAACTTAACCGTAATAGGTAAGTAGTACATGAAATCAATTAATTTCTCTTTAATAGTAATAAAGCTTGTGCTCTCTAGCTTGCTCGCTTGCTTGTTTAGAAATCTTGTTGCATCGCTGCTGCCACCATAAATGCCCTATCTGCTGATGTATCGGTAGTAATAATATATTAATAGACATACTTTAAAGGTTCGCTCACCACAAAGATGAAATAGAAAATAAATTGTAAACCAGCAGCCGGCTCTTTGGCTTGGTTTGGCTGACTAACAGTCTGGTTGGTTGGTTGGATTGTAGATACAGTTAAAAGTGAAACTAAACCAACCAGTTGAGCATGTACACAGAGGAGAGGATATATATTTTAGTTTCCTAATAATAATAAAGTATCTGTCCATCCACGTAGTTAACCCAAAAGTTTTAAATCTACTGATACGCCCATCAGCCATGATGAAATAATGACATGAAAGTAAACATGCCTATAAAAGCAAGCGCGCCCATCATACACCTATTTGCTGTAGTAATATGAATATCAAACCGTGTCGTGTAACCACATGATATGAATGTCTATCAGCGAGCAAGATAGAAAGAGAGAGAGAGACTCAACGAACCGCATATTACACTCTCTTTCTCTCTCTCTCTCTTTACTAATAAGTATAACGAACGTTGTTGGTGAGTGAGTGAGTGGCTTGACTGACTATGGAATGGAGTGGTGGAGAGAGTGAACGTCAAGTGTACATATCCACCGCCACAGAGTTTTCCAGCGCGCATACACACAGGATGTAGGTTACTACTGTGAGAAAAATTGGGGAATAGCACGTACTGGAACATCAGCTCTGCTGGTCAACGATGCAGAAAGTGAATAAATATCTCTGACAGCTCATTCGTTGTTGGTTTTTGCCGTCTCCAAGCCAAGTTGCTTGTTGGCCAGTAGTAGCCAAAAAAAATCCCGCACACCAACTATTATAATATGCTGTTGTACTACAGCACATCATATATAACATTTATTCTCCTTTCCATCCTGTGCACTTTCTCTCTCTCCTCATGTATTTTTTTCTCTTTCTTCTAGTGTCACAAATTGTATGAAATTTTCCATGAGAGAAAATGGCAAAAACTGCTGTTGCACGTTTTTTCCTGCTTTTTCTTCCAAACAATGCTTTCTCTTTACTACAACGACTACTACTAACTAGAGACCAGTTGTTGTATAGACACTTTTTTCTAGTGTTGCTGCTGCTTCTACCATTTCCGCACACTTGGATGAATGCGTACTGCATACATACCATATAAAAATATGGGACGACGGCCATTGGTAAAAAAAGAACAAAAAAACTGCTGTTGCACGTTTTTTCCTGCTTTTTCTTCCAAACAATGCTTTCTCTTTACTACAACGACTACTACTAACTAGAGACCAGTTGTTGTGTAGACACTTTTTTCTAGTGTTGCTGCTGCTTCTACCATTTCCGCACACTTGGATGAATGCGTACTGAATACATACCATATAAAAAAATATGGGACGACAACCATTGGTAAAAAAAGAACAAAAGAAAAACTAGGAAGCACGCTGCTGCTGCTACCACCATTGTCCCTGCGGAATCAGAATAATGTTACCAGCAGCATCAGCATCACAACCACCATCACATCACCAACTTTACCATCAGCAGACATTTTTCCCCTTTAGTAGTGCCACTGCTACTACTTCACCATCATTATTATTATTATTTGTAAAACTCCAGTTGTTGTGTGAAAAGTTGTCTGTATTTGTGTGCATGTCCTAGATTTTTTTATGGTTTGCANGTGAAAAGTTGTCTGTATTTGTGTGCATGTCCTAGATTTTTTTATGGTTTGCAAAAATATGAGAGAAAGAAAGGGCTATAATATGAGGACTGGATTTTTTTTGTGGAGAGAGGAAGCAAAGAGTTGGTGGTAAGTGATATGATGTTGATGACGATATGGTGGTGGTGGGTACTTCAAATACGTGCTCAGTCAAGTGTGTTTTTTCCCTTGCCATTCTCTTCTCTGACCGACACCACCACCACCGTCATGGTGAATGCCATTTCTGTTTTTTTGTTGTTTCGTCGTACTAGCGAGTTTATTGAACGCAATAATATTACTATGCAAGCAAGGGAATTTTTTTTAGTTGAGTTTGAGAGACTTGAGCTTGTTCACACACAGAATTTTTCACATTGGACAGCAGCATCAATGATGGTGTGTTTAGATTGGTCCGATGTCGTTGTCAGTTAGTGAAGTTGCTGGTAATGGTTATTGACAGATGAAGAGGTGTGTAAATATAATGGAGTGTTTTTTCCCTTGCCATTCTCTTCTCTGACCGACACCACCACCACCGTGATGGTGAATGCCATTTCTGTTTTTTGTTGTTTCGTCGTACGAGCGGGTTTATTGAACGCAATAATATTACTATGCAAGCAAGGGAAATTTTTTTAGTTGAGTTTGAGAGACTTGAGCTTGTTCACACACAGAATTCTTCACATTGGACAGCAGCATCAATGATGGTGTGTTTAGATTGATCCGATGTCGTTGTCAGTTAGTGAAGTTGGTGGTAATGGTTATCGACAGATGAAGAGGTGTGTAAATATAATGGTTCGTGTTTAGCACTGCTTTCTGCAATAATATGCACGAAATATTAACCTGTCATTTATTTTAGCGTTCGGCTGATTATTTAAAAGGCATTGCATTTCATTATGTCAGTTTTTCTTTTTACACGCAAACATTTCATATTTTTTGTTTATATTTTATTAAGTATGCGGAATTTATTTTGGCAATTGAAACTTTTGAATGAATTTGACAGCAGATGCAACGATGATGTTCAAGAAAATAAAGTTGGCATAAAAAGTTTTTAAGGAGTACACATTTTAAATAAAATTACTGGTCTAGTAATCAAATTCCATACAACAAGCACCAAAAATAATAATTTTGTTGACAAGGCATTTGCCTACAACGTTAATATCGATGCATTTTTGTGTATATTTATACGCCGTTATTACAAAAATGTCTAGAAAGATGCAACAACAGTACCATAGATGTAGAAGATTCGAAAGAAACAAATATCGACACTAAAAGTTAAATTTAAGAATCACTGTCATTATAACTGTATTCTTTCAAAAATGTTGCCGATGACGGCATAGTCATTTACTCTGTTGAACGTAAAGACATCTCCTACTCACTGCTCATTCCAAATATTGATGATTTGAAGAGTCCCAAGCGCAGCATTTTTCTCCTAAAATTCACACAAATTTTCCTGCTGTGCCTTCAGAATAAAACTGATAATGACGGCGCCAGCATCAACTATTGTCTTTTTTTCTAATTTTTGTCCATTTCCACATAATCTGCATGCTATACAATTGGAAATTGATATAGAAGGACAATTGGAAAGCATTGGAGCATGCTGTCCCATCAAACAAAGGGTGGCCACTGATCCGTAAATTTTCTCAATAGTAATAGTAGCAAGGTTCCAAATGGATGATTACATATCCATCCCACCAACACATCTTTTGTCAAAATGACAATGATGGCGATGATGATGGTAGATGATGACGAGGACATTGTTAAACCTTTTCATTTGATTCTTGTCGTATTCAAACAGAATACCAAAAACTGCATGCCACATTTTTGCCACCTTTATACTCTCGCGTGTTTTTCCTACTTGAACATAAAATAATTCCACCATTTTTTTATTTTTACCCTGATCCATTTTTACGTGAACATAAGCTAGTATGATCACGATGGTGGCATATGGTACACGGTGTGTGCAATTTTCTTTTAAGCAGAACATTCTTAAAAATCATATAAAACAGAGGTAGGAATTTTGCAACTTGTTTCTTTACTGACAGCATATTCCTATTTTTGCCTGCTGCTGTTGCTTATTTTTCGCTGCACACGGTATAACTGGTAATAATATTTGAGTGTGTGCAAAATACTAAAAAAGTAAACCACTTGGTAGAAATATGTGTCGCAAAAATACAAGCACTCACATGCCTGCATACAATACTAATGTGACGTTAGGACTGAGAAGGTACACGGAAAACCATAAGGTTTGTTTTTCCCTTCAATAATAATAATAAACAATGTGTTTCCTCTTACTTCTCAACAACAGCAGTAACAGCAGCGTCAACAAAAAACAAAGAGAAAGGAAAAGTGTGTTCGTGTTCTGTATGAAAATGACGTTGGGTACAACGACACCGCATTTATGCTATCAAAACAAAAACCTTGTTGTAATGTACCTATTATTATAGTAATTTAGCAAATAGTCGTGTTTTTATTGATCCAAATTTTACACTGGGAAAGTAATGTGTAGAGTAACGGAGAATTTTATATTTTTAAATATTATTTCTACCTATTTATTTTAAAGATTGGTTCGGAGTCGGGTGCTGTTGTTATATTTATTCAAATAGCATGCCACAAGAAGAACTCGAACAATATGAAGCAAATGTACATTTGTTCTTCGATACTTGCTTAGGTATTCTAAAACTCACCTTGATTATGTACACTTTAGCAGTAATTATTTCTCCTTTATCAGGATATTTCATCTGAAAAGAGGGTTATGAAGCTGCCAAATACGTGAGCATGATGCTGATTAATTTGCTTCCACTTCACGTTTGTTTAAAATTTGCCGGTACGTACTTTCACTACATTTAATGGAGCATTTTGTAGAGCTTTATATTATTATATTATTAAAATGCTTTTGTTCTACTCTGCTCCAACTTTAGATCGGGTTTAAAGGTAGGTGGGTTCAAAGAAACCAAAGGGTAATTTTATTACTGTGAGATTCCAATTATTATTTTCAAAACATTAAAGAAAATTAAAAGGCGAAGTTGTGGTTTTGGTAAAATATAGAGTTTTACCATTTACCAAGAACTCTATTTCATTATGTGCGTGCATTTATTATGCTGTCAGAGAAGAAGAAAGAAAAAAGGATAGATTTATGTGGTTAAAAATACATTTTAAAATGAGTGAGAGAGAAGCAAAGAGAAAAAGGATACAAAAATACTTTGCAAATTACAGTAAGCAATATGTAATAACGGTCAAGTGTACAGTTTGTCAGCTCAAACTGTCGTCGTATTTAGCATTCATTTCTGTATGCACAAAGTGAAGAATGAGAGCGGAAACTGGAGGAAAAGTCAAAGAAAGCACGTGCTTTCCTTTGCTGCTACGCTTGCTTTTCAAACGGTTTTATTTATCAGCAATTTTGTGTCATTTTTCATATTATGAATGCAGGCATTTCCTTAGTAAACTTCACTGCAAAACCGTTTCTGGCAAGTACATGTTTAAGTAGCTGTATGTATAATAGCCTGTAGGAGTATTTAAAAACAGTTATGCTCAGAGAGTAGAGATTTATGCAAATTTACTTCTTATGCTAATGTTGTGGTGATACCGGAGATATGGCAGTTTGGCATGCAAGGCCAACTTTCAATTCTCATAAGTAGCTGTGTGTATAATAGCCTGTAGGAGTATTTAAAAACAGTTATGCTCAGAGTAGAGATTTATGCAAATTTACTTCTTATGCTAATGTTGTGGTGGTGATACCGGAGATATGGCAGTTTGGCATGCAAGGCCAACTTTCAATTCTCCTTTTTGCTTGGTAAAAAATACTCGACTGATGATGATGGTAGCGGTGTTTTGGAGAAATGGTGGGTTTGTTACGTTTAAAAACAAAAAGTTGCAGTTTTTGTAGAGTTGGATGGTGATGAAAGTAAGAAAAACCTCACAAATGGCTGCTAGCTGTGCGGTAAAAGTTTCACTGGTAGTGTCGCAGTGATGTATGCTAGATTAGATTTAAAGCATTTTTTTTATTTCTGTCGAAATTCACTTTATAAACCAGGAGCACCATGTGCATAGCCATGTACCTGGGGCAAATTTTTGAAAGGAGGCTGGACAAAAATGTTGGAAAAAACCGAAACTATGAGGTTATGAAAAGCTCGTTGTAATAGCCTTCTTGTGTGGTTTTTCCCTTGGCAAAATTAATACTATCCTGGGAATTTAAACCTAAAGTTGCAGTAGTACACACACACACTTAATTTTTGCCACTCGTCCTGCTAGCGCATAGAAGCAAAAAACAGTACCACTCTTGCTTCTCCATTTTTAACATGTTTTTACTGATTGTTATTACAACACATTTCAGCATTGTCACGCTAATCCGTTTCGGGCCGATATTAATCTTACAGCAATCACCAAGTTTCTTTGAGCAGAGTGGAGTTGAAGAAGTTCACGTGCAAACGGAAAATAGCTACACCCTTCATTTCAAAGGCACATTAAAAGGATCTTGATAAAAGAGGACGTAGTACGCAACAATATTTATAAAGCAGAAAAGCTAAAGGTTATCCAGTTCACAGACTTAGAACGTGATATATATGTACAGGGGCAATAGAACATTCATGAAAGTTCCAACTCATTCAATGAATTTTTTAGTTGTTTTAGACCATTACGCTCTAACGACATTGAATAGGCGGTTTGCGGAATGGAGACGAGTACAAATTCTAGCCATTGCGCTCTCAATGATAAATAAGAAATTGTAAATTGCCTAGTGAAAGTTTCATAACAGCTCATACGACGTTTTCTGTCTTGCATAGGTACACGTTTTAAAAAAACTTGTAGCATTTTGTGTCAAGGGAAAGTGGAGTTCACGTTGGATTTGCATGGACAATACATGCTACTTTTTTCATTGTACAACAACGCAAAACACACAGACAATAGAAAAGTACAAAATCGACAGTGACATTGAGGCTCTTTCAGTCAACTGCTGGGAATGGCACTTACTGTCACTGTCATAAACATAATTTTACACGTTGGGGTTCAGTTGATGTTTTAGTACATATCGGTAATATGTAATTGCTTGCATTGTATAATCCATCAGCAGCTTGACTCTTCAATCATCTTTCAACTCCGATAAACCTCATTGCTTAGAATATTTCTATTGACGACGTTTATTTTTACTATTTATCCTTTGTATCACAATTTTATGCTGACAGGGTAGATTTAACACGGCGGTGAACACAAAGTTCCTACATCTGCCACGTTATCCCCATTAAACTTGCTTTCAATTTTCACCTTTTACTGGAACTAAACCATGTAAAATAGAAATAATGAATTAAAAAATAAAATTCTAGAAGAAACCAGCTTGCTTTGTGAATTTACTTGAAGGGTAACTGCTGGATGTAACGAATAAGCTTTCATTACAGTGTACTGTCTTGTCAATTTCATCATGATCGTGTTTGAAGTTCCCTTTCTTCGCAAAAATAAATATTCAGATTGACTCTGCATGTTATACTTTTTTAAACAATAGCATCTGCTTGATTAGTTGCAATCTTAATTATTTTTGCAAATTTCAATAAATATTAAAATCGGGAAAATGTTTTCTAAACATTCTGTACTATTTCCACCATTAGTTCTATTTATTAGGCAATTTACCATCAAGTAAATTAAAATCTATAGACTTTTTAGCTGGGACTACATTTTATTTCTATTTGCTGGCGTGGAAATTCACTCTTTTATATTTCGGAACAATAACAAAACTTTGTGATGTATGATGATGGCTCTGTAATAATATCAAAACATCATAAAAACATTATTATCGTACATCACATCATCATCATCGTTTCGATGATCATGTTACCTACTTCTCCACCTATAATCATCATCATATCATACCGCATCAGCACCAAACACCGTCTCATCTCACATAATAAAAAAACTACCAGAAGTATCCTTTCCAAGAATAATAGATAGTGATAATGCCCACATACCTATAATCATTTTACAAGTTTAGCAGGAAAATTGTCCTACTAACACCGCCATCAACTCACTCTAGCCATAGTAGAAAATAATGATTATGATAATAATAATAGCAGCAGCATCAGCGTCTACTATTATACTTGAGCACATATACACTCTC
>JAANSP010003339.1:0-11454 GCA_036850745.1 Homidia socia
CAAATGCGCGATAAATTAGTCTTTTAAAACACGACATTTTATGCTCACCGATTTACTACACAAAACATTTTTTCAACTATAATAACACACTCTGCTACTAAACTAGTCATGAAAATGCGAGGATGAAAAAAGCAAAGTTATGGAAACACTGAAAATGTAGGTAGGTTATCTGCTGCAGGGTTTAAAGAGAATTTACAACGTTTCAGATAAACTTGAGTAAAATTTATTACCTCAGTCAAGATTACTGTTTTTACAGATTAACTGCAGTTTGCACTGATTTAACATGTTAAATAATCATATTAATTCATTTTCAGGAATTATTAATATAAGTAGGTATATACCTTAACCTCAATGAGAATGACTGCATTTAGGTGTGGACATAAGTTTATATATTACGCCGTATATTAATGCGTAAATGCCGTACTACTATAATGTCACCGACAAAATGAAACTTTAATGGCATTTCCGTGTTTCCAAAATATTTTAGGAGATACGCGCAATAATAATTCAATTTATTACCTCCGATGAAATCCCCACCCGAGTCCATTGTTTCCTGATATCTACGAAGATTTGCATCCATTTCGTCTTCTTCCTTTCCTCCAAACATGTTTGAAAATTTTCCACCCATTTTTTAGCAGTGAAGAATTCAATTTTGATTATTAAAAAGACTTTAAAAATGTATTATAACCAGACTTTCTTTTATTTTAAGAGATTTCTACTTCTTTGAAAATAATGCAACATAATAAATTATGGAATTTCCAAAAATAATGTTTTATTTTTAATTTTTAAAGTAAATTTGCGTTCATGCGAAACTACTTTACATTGTGGCTTTTGTAATTTGTCAATGATTGATTATTATGATTATAAAATGATGCTGGATAATTTTCCTGCTGTCTTGTCGTCATTTTCATTTGATTATCGATTGACATAATGTACGTATAGGAATCGTGTGTCGTTTGCCTGTTAAACTAGATAAATTACAGTTAAGCTGATAGAGCAGGGATATTGACAACTATAATCCAATTTCTCGTCGTGGTCGTGTGGTGACGATCATCAAATCTTATCTTTTCTCCATGAAGTTATCAATAAAATAGTTATGCGAGTTACTACAGTTAAATCATAAGCATGTATTATAGTCAGAGTATATAAATACGTCAATAGAAGATTTACAACCAACACAAACCAATTTGAATTACAGAAGGCATACGTAATACGTATAGTA
This sequence comes from Homidia socia, assembly GCA_036850745.1. NCBI lineage: Eukaryota > Metazoa > Arthropoda > Collembola > Entomobryomorpha > Entomobryidae > Homidia > Homidia socia. The sequence goes on from JAANSP010003339.1 coordinate 1,223, forward strand.
TGTATATCAATACAGCAACAATATGGGGAAAACAATTTTGCTGGAAAAGCTTATCATCAAATCATATCAAGTTCAGTTTCATTTAAATCAGCTTTTGGTGATTTAGTTGTGTTGATGCTATGTATATTTTGGTTTAGCGATAACACGCAGCAACAAAGACAATGCAACCGATATTATCTGCAAGGTGACAATGACAACTGTCATCATTATCATCATCGCTGCTAAATAACTTCCCTTTGGTATGCCTTTTTGTATTCTGTTTTAGNGTCATGATTATCATCGTCATGATACTGCTGCTGCTGCTGCTAAATAACTTCCCTTTAGTATGTCTTTTTGTATTCTGTTTTAGATCTTTTGTGCATTTAATCTTTGGTAATTGATCTTTCTGATAAATACTATATGTTGATAACATTTTGCTCTTTTATTGTCAACGCGAACACCTCTTAATCGGAAATTATCTCTATTGTACGTAATGTTGCATATATAGTGTACGTACGTAGTAGTTGAGTAAACAAATTATTTAAAATGACATTGAGACTTTGAAGCTCGGTTAGCAATACATGGAATGTGTTGTCACTGCAACAAATTTATTTTAGAAATTACTCATCAAATAGGAATTTCGGAATCATTGCGTTGACGTATTTACTCTGTACTTGCATTTAATTTAATCTTTGGTAATTGATCTTTCTGATAAATACTGTATGTTGGTAACATTTTGCTCTTTTATTGTCAACGTGAACACCTCTTAATCGGAAATTATCTCCATTGTACGTAATGTTGCACATATCGTACCTAGTAGTTGAGTAAACAAAGTATTTAAAATGACATTGCGACTCTGAAGCTCGGTTAGCAATACATGGAATGTGTTTTCACTGCAACAAATTTGTTTTAGAAATTACTCACCAAATAGGAATTTCGGAATCATTGCGTTGACGTATTTACTCTGTAATTGCATTTATATGCACAATGCACAGATTGTTGTTCCGAGTGCCATAATTTTTGTTGTTTCAAAATTCTTTTTAGGTACATTCCGGATATTTCCCATAATATATATCAGCAATACAGTACAATGCCATGATTTGAAATGGTTTGGATTGCTGAATTTCATATGAAAGCAATAGCTAAGCAGATGTATAAGCTACTTTAAAATGCTACGTTGTTTTTAAAAAAATAGATGCAAATATTTCCAAGTCTACATGACTTGACATGTCCAAATTGGAGCTTTGAACTGAATAATGTACCACAGAAAATATAATACAGCATGAAGAAAGTTGTCTAAAATACAGTACAAAATATTTTGGGGTAGGCAAATATCTGCCCTCAAAACGTTGGAGAAGAACCTTGTAAAAGTACAATAATAAATTTACAGATTGTTTTCTATTGAAGAATTGACATTTGGGACTGGCGTGTTCTATTGTGATTTTACCAAATTCCATAAATTGCTATTCTAATGATGACCGCATTATCCAACTTTTGGTCGATTTTTTTATGCACGCGCCCTCTGATGAATATATAATTGCTTGTGCCTTGTACCATTATATTATGCGAGGTCTAAGGCCATAATGTTCATGGATCATGTTCCATTTCGCTATTTACTCCCATTCATGAATTACATCCTATTGTGATTTTACCAAATTCCATAAATTGCTATACTAATGATGACCGCATTATCCAACTTTTGGTCGATTTTCTATGCACGCTCCCTCTGATGAATACATAATTGCTTTGTGCCTTGTGCCGTTATAGTATGCGAGGCCTAAGGCCATCCAGACTAATGTTCATGGATCATGTTCCATTTCGCTATTGACTCCCATTCATGAATTACATACATTATTGCTATTTCTTACTGGCATAGGAATATCCAAGCAGCGAAGTTTTCCTTTGAACCGATTGTTGTTGGAAAGGAAAACGTTACTTGCTACGTCCATTTGTTTACATTGCAAGTTAGCAAGAAGCACGCTCAAGCCAATAATGTTCATGGATCATGTTCCATTTCGCTATTGACTCCCATTCATGAATTACATACATTATTGCTATCCCTTTCTGACTTAGGAATATCCAAGCAGCTAAATTTTCCTTTGAACCGATTGTTGTTGGAAAAGAAAACGTTACTTGCTACGTCCATCTGTTTACATTGCAAGTTAGCAAGAAGCACGCTCAAGCCACCATCCAAAAAATTTCGTGTTCTCTCTGAATGAAAGTCCTGGAAACGAGCAAACAAAAAATTCTATTATTTCGCCAAAAAAACTCATGCAAGATGCATGCGACGTGCCTACCTTTACAAAATGAAAACGATTGTTGTTGGAAAGGAAAACGTTACTTGCTACGTCCATTTGTTTACATTGCAAGTTAGCAAGAAGCACGCTCAAGCCACCATCCAAAAAATTTCGTGTTCGCTCTGAATGAAAGTCCTGGAAACGAGCAAACAAAAAATTCTATTATTTTTCCAAAAAGCTCATGCAAGATACATGCGACGTGCCTACCTTTACAAAATGTTACGTGAACGTTAGCTCTGAAAAAGTAGCCAATTTCATTCCAATAATAGAATACCAAATTAATCCGTTCTCCATCTCATATAACCCCTTCCTCTTGAAGTATACTCCAACTCTTACGCGTGAATATATAATGATCGCACAAAAATTTACGCACTTTCAGCTCAGTCGTTCAGTCCACTGGGGGTACTTTACTCTCTACTCCCTCGCAAAGCAGTTTCCGTTTTCCATCTTTCACTTGTCAGTGTTTCGTTCGTGACTGACGGTGTACAGTGTATAGCACATTACATTACCTTTACAAAAATGAATTAGTAAACAGGAGAGAGTGAATAGCAGCAGCAGCAGCATGGCAACAGCAAATTGCTTACCAAGGATTTCAAATTGAGTAACAACCCAAGATACAACTTATTGAACTCTCCCTCCCACCCTCCGCGTAGCGAGTTTCATTAAACTTACGTCACGTTCACTTAACTTCATCTAGGGTTTGTAATGAAAAAGTAAAATCACTTACACAGCAATACGCAATTTTAAAGCACATTCGAATTTCGAAAGCAAAATGCAAAGCGTAGTAATAATATAAAAATTGAAAGGCATTTCTGTTTCGTTCCACCTTTATTTCTTTATTAAAATTTAATAATATCATTAAAAGAAGATAAAACAAGTAATAAAAGTGCACCTTGGTCGGCTTTTCTTGATATTTTCTCGTGTTGGCTAGGAAGAAAGGTTAAAAGAAATGGCTTTTTACGACGACATCGTAACATGTAAACTTGATGCTGTATCATAATGCCCCATGATCATCATGATAATCAATTATCCACGCACATATTTTTAAAGCATTTTCTATTAAAGTTGCATGACACAATTGGCAACCTCTTCAATTAATTCTGCATATTAGAATCAATCGAAACGCTCACCTTTTATAGCCAGCGTATATTAAACAGTGTTGACAGCACTTTTAGCCGCTCGTGGCAACATTCAATTTATTTATAGACAGCGCATAAAATGTAATGAGGCATGAACAACAAATAAGTATACTTACATAGGTACATTAATGGGCACATGTCACAAACATGAAAATGTTCAAGTATTGTGTGCTACCAGTTTCATTATTTTTTATTAATAAAAATAGCTTATAATACCAGACAGACAGACCATAAACAGACTAGACGTAGACGAATTAACGAAAAAGAGACGCAGTTCACTTCACTCTCGAAGAAAAAATAATGTTCATTTTCTACTTATCACTACAAAACTTTTTTCTTTCCTTCAATAATTTACCGGCAAAGGTGAAAGAAAAGTGAAACTACTACTCCACTCACTCAACCTTCCACCAAATTCTGTAATTTCCGAAATTCCGAAAGAAAGAGACCATAAACAGACTAGACGTAGACGAATTAATGAAAAAGAGACGCAGGTCTCGAAGAAAAAATAATGTTCATTTTCTACTTATCTCTACAAAACTTTTTTCTCTCCTTCAATAATTTACCAGCAAAGGTGAAAGAAAAGTGAAACTACTACTCCACTCACTCAACCTTCCACCAAATTCTGTAAATTCCGAAATTCCGAAAGAAAGTATACATATTTTGCCTTGGCATGAAAAAATCATTGGAATAAATGAAACAAATGTTTTAGCAAAAACAAGGCAACAAAAAATCAGACAGACAGATTAAAATAATAAAGGTTAATGATACAAATCAGCTTTTTCTGTCCAACTTTCCAAGTATGTATTTTTTTTCAAGAAGAAAGCATACAAATTTGTGTATTTTTTATATATTTTTTATTTCTCTTTTATTCCCCTGCCAAACTCTATGGAATGTACATACTTTGTCTTTCTTGCTTTCTTAAGATCGATCATTCCAATTCTCTTAGCCTTTCTCCTTTTCCTTCTGGTTAAGAATATTTTGTTGGCTTTTTGGCCATTTTTTATGCGTGTAGTATATGCAATGCAATAAAGAGAAAGCCTTACTATATCCAAACACTAATAGCTGTAGTATAGGTTGAGTCAGTCGCAAAGACGCCGGCGGCAGCCAGGAAGAACCATGCTGTTTTCGTACTTAAGAAGCACTCAAGCAACAAACAGTAAAAAATAACTTGTGCTTGTTTATACGCATTGGCTTTTAGAAGAGAAAAACAGCTGCTGCTGCTGCATTGAATAATTCTGGTTTATTTCCTTGTCTTGCCGACTTGCCGGTTGGATTATTAAAGAGAAATAGATAGACGGGAAGAAGAAAAGAGAGAGAGAAAAAAATTGTTTTATTTATTTAAAAAAGTGGAACATGCTACTTAATAAGCGTGAAAACTGTTAGTTAAACGTACGAGCCTCATGCTACACAACACACATTCCTCACCTAAAAGCATTTTCTTTTTTTCTCTTTTTTCTCTCTCTTTCCCACTTCAGACTAGACACAAGCATAACCCTTTCAAAACAAGGCAATCATAGCAAAAAAATGTGCTTTTGTGGTCTCTGAACTGCAGAAAATTCCCTATTTTCATGCTTGACGGAATTTTCTTTTTAAAAGGAAAAAAGAATCAGCAAATGGGAGGATGATCAAGTAAACATGAGAGTATTTTTACTGCTGTTGACTTGACGTGTGTTTTTTTTAAATGTGGTATGTAGCCAAAAGAGTACATAAGCTAAGCTCTGCTTTCAATAATGCACTACCAATCTCCATCATCATCACCGTCATCATTATGGCCTTGTTGGTCTTGGTCTACTAATTTTCTTTCTGCTTTCTCTCCTCCCGACACGCACCGTGAGCAAAAATATGTATAAATAAGTTACTGTGAACATAATATAGCATGACGTTGAGGAGGCAAAGAGAAAGTTTTTTTCGTCTACTTTGCTTTCACTCTGTTTTATAGTTTTGACTCCCGAGAAATACCTGAAACACTGAAACAGTTACATTATAATAATGAAAACAGGAAATACAGATAGGTAGATACAAATAGAAAGAATTATAGGCAATCAACCAGTAAAGAAAACCGGAAAAAATATGGAATGCAGGTGAAAATCAGCAGTGCAGAAATAATTTTGAAAGCATGCAATAAAACACTAACGAACAAGACCATATAATAATAAATGCAATAAAATTGCTACTTTTAATTTGTGAAAAGTGCAATTAGACAATTACACCGGTTTGCATGGCATACACGTGCCCATAATGTGCATATAAAGCATAAAATGAAATGATCAATTATTATGTTTAAGTATAAAATAATGTTACTTTTGCATGCAAAGTCTAATTATTGCATTTCTCTCTTTTTTGAAATATTTCTCTTTAAAAATTACTTTTCCTTTCATGTTGCATTCCAGTTGGTTCTATTACGTAAACATACAATTTGTTTCTTTTCTTTAGCAATTTATATTTATAAAATTTGAGAGTGCGCACATTTCACGTGAAAATAGTTAATCGAAGGACGATTATGATGATGATAAAAATGTGTTTACTTATTGTTGAGCCGAATGAAGAAACACAAAAGCGGTGAAAATTTAAAATGGGGTTTCAAAAATATTACTATTATTGCATGGTGTACTTGTTTTCAACGCCAAAATAAAGTCGTCTTGTTGCCGTCGTCGCCGGCAGTTCAGTGCCACGATCGTTCAAATTTACTGTACAAAAAATGGGCTGGAGTCTTTTTTTCGTCAAGAAGAGAAAGTCAGCAAGAAAACGGCTAGTTGTTTTCTTACATGGAATATTACATACAGTTACAAACAAAAGCACAGTCATATAGCAATGGAGAATTTTTACCATTTTCGTTCCATCCTCATCATCAACATTGTGGAACATCCCGAGAATGTTTTACAAAAACCAATGGTCCAACAACAATGTTGTTGTATACTTAAAAGGCTATGATTTTCTTCTTCCGTCCGTTGTTGACTCGCGTCGCGTTTGTTGCTTGCTGTACGACTCTCGACATCAACACCATGCTAGCTATGCAATGTTCATTTATTGTTAATGCCGCATCTCTCTTTCTTTCTGTTTCGGCCTTTATTATTTCAAAGAGAGAAGACAGTTGTACTTGTCGAGAACGTACTTTGTTTGTACGTCCGTCTGCAATCACTACCCGATAATTTTTCTACCCTTTTGATATTTTCTCCAGTCGAATTTTTAAAATACATTATTTCTATACTCTGCTGCGAAGTGAACAAAATTTACCGAATCTGAAAATTTTCTCCCTACACTTGATTTTCTATTTTCGGCTACTTATTCAAAATGGTTTGTTCAATTGACTTGTCGTTGAGTTTTGCAAAATGCGAGAAACAAAAAGCAAGTTTACTGTTGCTACTACTATTACTACTCGGGTCTTTGCCTTGTTCTTTCTTTACATACATGTTATTATTTTCTTTGTAGTGTTTGTCGTCAGCTTTTTTTGTTTGACAGAACAGGCGAGTGGTCTGCAGAGCAGCAGCCAAACAGCCAGCCGTTTTGCTTTCGTTGTCATTGTCCTGTGTAATCTAACAAAAGCAGACATAGAAAAAAAGCTGTGTGCAATATTGTTTTTAGCACGACTTGGTTTGGTATATTTATATGGAGGAGAATAAAAAAAGCCGGTGCTTTTGCTGGTACTACTACTGCTTATGTCTCCATTTGTAAATGGCATACATAAAGATAAACTAGTCAGAAATAAAAAGGACACTCCTTTGTTGGCACTCGACCATAAATAAAATATTACAGTTTTTCCTCCCACTTTACCATTATTTCTATATTCGAGTTGAATAGGCCATGCAGTAGACCCAGTGACACATGTCAAGTAATAATTTAGCACAGCACAAGTTAAAGGTAAATGGAAAATGTAGCTGTATAGCATCCCACAAACCAAACCATCACACCGAGCTACCAGGCAGCTTGACTTTTTTCCCCTGCGAGATCTTCAAACGTCATTTTACTCACCGGATAACAAAAACTGTATATACTACACGGTCTCTTCTCTTCCTTCATTTGAAGAAGGGCTTCATGCAGAAGAGAAAGTAAAAGTGCACCACTCAAAATATAAGTAACAGTAGTATAGTTGATTCTTTATTAACAAGAGACTAAAAATACATGTAATAATCTAATTAGTCAAATTACATATTATTACCGTAAAATAAGTAGTCAATCAGTCTGTCTGTCTTTTTTTTCGTGCGCAATCATCATAATTATCATCGTTATCGTAACATGTTAAGAGACAACAAGCAAACAAAAGGCTAAAATACCACAAGTTCATTGATTCATTGATTATCTTGTTAGCTGTTGTTTCTAGAAAGTAACGAGATTTAAAAAGATGGAAAAGGTTGAAGGTAAATGGCTAATGTCATTTTAGCTAATTGCTAATTTTGTGGGTCTTTCCTAGTAACTTGATGTATCTACCGTGTCTATTTTTTGTGAATACGAGACAGTCTTTTTTTTCTTGTTTAGATTTTAGTGTTATTTTTTATTACCTGTCTGCCAGCCACAGAGGAACTTGTGTGCTGCAGTATTGAGCGAGCGTGGCATTATAAATAAAAAATGGGAAACGTGATCGGATCAAATGACAAATTATATTTTATTTGACATTTTTTGTCTTCTCCTCGTTGACAAATAATCTTAAAATAATCTCTGAGAAATTTGGTACACATTTACATTTTTTCAAGTGCGAGAGACATGGTCATTTGACATGGGTCAGCAGCAGCAGCAGGAGCAAAAGAGAAAAACAATATATTTTAGACAGATTCATATCAGCTTTTAAGACAAGCTTGTGCATTTTTACAAAGGAGAAGAGCAACTCTCTTCTTTTCAAGATAGTTCACCCAACCAGACAGAAAGCTGGACTCGCACCACCGCAGACCACCACCACCACCACCATCATGAATAGAAAATGTATAAAAAAACGACATGCATTTTAGATAAAGGTTTTTTTTAGATTTTTTATTTATTTAAAAAAGATTTCAATCACGACAATTTGTACAGTGCCGGCCGACCAACGACCAAGAAGGAGAAGAAGAGAAGACGGAGACCACCGCCTATGTTTAACCACCACCACCATCATGAATAGAAAATGTATAAAAAAACGACATGCATTTTAGATAAAGTTTTTTTTAGATTTTTTATTTATTTAAAAAAGATTTCAATCACGACAATTTGTACAGTGCCGGCCGACCAACGACCAAGAAGGAGAAGAAGAGAAGACGGAGACCACCGCCTATGTTTCTTTTCTTGATATTATTTTTCCTTTTTTTATTCGTGCACTTTTTCTTGTTATTTTTTTAAAATGTACATAAATGCATGCATTATAAAAATATATATATAGTTAGAGACAATTTGTACAGTGCCGGCCGACCAACGACCAAGAAGGAGAAGAAGAGAAGACGGAGACCACCGCCTATGTTTTTTTTTCTTGATATTATTTTTCCTTTTTATATTCGTGCACTTTTTCTTGTTATTTTTTTTAAATGTACATAAATGCATGCATTATAAAAAAATATATATAGTTAGTATACGCGACATGCAAATGCAAACACGTATGTAGCAAAAGGATTATTGTGTCACAGCAGGTAGAAGAACGAGAAACAAGATTGTAAATTGTCCATTAGCATACGCGACATGCAAATGCAAACACGTATGTAGCAAAAGGATTATTGTGTCACAGCAGGTAGAAGAACGAGAAACAAGATTGTAAATTGTCCAAGAAGAAAAAGAAGAAGAGAACAAGGGCTTTTTATGCTCGTGCTAAACCAATGTATAAAAAAACAGAATGGTCAACCGTGTGAGTTTATAGAATACTTGGTAGTAGTAGGGGTGATTTTTAAAAAAATATTCAACTTGTTTTTATTTTCTCGACTTGGTAACTAAACTGGCAATGCATGCCAATAAAGGTGATCTTCTCAAGTAAATCACTCGGATGAATCTGAGAATCTCAGATGCCGGTGCCATGTGATGTGAACAGAGAGACATATAGACAGACTGAAAGAATAGAGTTTTTTGTTGCTGACAAAAATAAAAATGTTTCGGCACCGCTGCAATTTCAAAGGTTACAAAGTGTTCTGAAGGTAGGTAGTCTAGGTGGATTTATTTTTTTTAGAAAAAAAAAGAATTTCAGGAAATCTGACTTTTTTGTCATGGCCTTTTGTAATTATTATTATCTCAACTAAAAAAAGAAGAGAAAATGCCAAGTCAGGCCAGAGGAGCAGAAGAGCACACGACGACGAGCAAGTCAAGTGTGGTGGTTGGTGTGGTGCTAGTAGGTACGATTTGTACAAGATGCAAAGTCAAAGACGATGATCATATTTGTAGGCAACAACAAGCAGACCAAAGAGAAGCAAGCAGCATATAATAATAACAAGTATAAAGAGAGAGAGAGAAGAGCTAAAAAGTTGTTTTTTTTTTGCTTTTTGGTCTTGTTCGCTGGTCGTCTTGTGTGAGGACTGAGAGCACTGCTAAAGTCAGTATTTAGGCACTGCACTCGTCTTTCTTGATATAAACAAGAAGGGATTTGCTCTTCTGCTAGACAGACGATGAGAAAGAGTCGACTCGTCACAGTCAAAACATCACCACACACACAACAAGAGCCAGTAAAAAGCAATACACACCACCGTATATAGCAATAAGAAGTAACAATATTTTACAAAGCATCTCTTTTCATTATTTTTATTTTACACAAAGATATTATTCATCATCATCATCATCATATTTGATATAGCTTCCTCCTCTTCTCAACATTTGCTCTTTTTTATTATAATTTCTTACAACAAGTGTACTGACTCTTGTGAGTACAATGATCATC
>JAANSP010003340.1:0-11448 GCA_036850745.1 Homidia socia
GCCACGTAAAAGTACGGAGAGAATCCATGAACATGACAGCAAACTGAGCGACCATCGTCCGTTACACCAAACAATCTAAAGATCAGTAGATTTAGTAATATTAAGTCATAAGTAAGACTAAGTAAAATGACGTAAAAAAGACTACTAATGACTAGTAAAAAATGTTACCTTATAACAGGGACAGGGCCAACTCTAGCACCGGGCATCCCCGAAACTGGGCTACCATGAATGTAGTGGTCCACGTCAATTTGTTGGAATGTTAGTTTATGCTTTTTTGGTGAAAAATCATCCTTCTTTATCAAAGGTCTTTCCCATTTAGCATAAGTAATTGACTTTGCGGTTTGATCTTCCTCCCCAATTAACCCAGTCATGTCGTCATCCATCATCTCGCTATCCTCCATAAACGCCAATTCCATCTCTTCTGTCATCTCCATCATTTCATCATCCTCTTGACTGTTGAAATCTGATTTTGGTTTTTTTGCACTGTCACCCCCTGAATAAGAACTGCCACTTCCTCGACCAGCACCACCCCCACTACTACTACTACCATTGCCTTGTTTCCATGATCCTCTTCCTGCGCCACTTCCATTGGTACTGCCTCCACCTCTTTTCCTATTGTTCCATGCAGACATGGTCAACTCTTTGATACAAAATTGAGTATCCCTGAAGTAACTGTGAAGACAACAACAATGCACTGGTAGTCAGTAAATTTGATTTGACCTTTACCAATAAAGTATTTCTCCATCCACTACTTTTCACTGACTATTTCCAATTTCAGGTACCAGAATACCAAAGCATGAGTCTACATATAATTTGATAAGGTAGAAAATTTGTGAAGTAAAATACACTGACAACTTCAATTGATAATAAGTTGGAATGAAATTTGGAAACTACAACTGGAAGTTTACTAAAGTTTGATAATGAATGAAAAGGGTAAAACTGGAAAAGTAGAAAAACAAAAGGAGACACAGACACAGACACACACAGGACAGAACAGAACGTAAATGCGCCAGGAAGAGCTCCCGCAACTTCATCATTTCAATACATCCTTTGTTTACATTATGTGCCATCGTACCCCAACATGCACGGCGTTCATGCATAGATCCTCACTACTCACTACTACCCTTGTTTGCTAGCACGCAAAATATGGGTTGGGGGTTGGGTTCTGGAGGGATGATGTGATAAGGGGAAAATTGTCAAGGATCCTTATTTAATTTTATATTATTTTAAGCACAATTTACAGTTCACACTTTGCAGTTTCAATAAATTCTTGGCCAATCGCAGCGGGTTTAATTTTGGCATTTCTTTAACTTTAACTGAAGTTTGGCAAAGTGCATTCGAAAAAACGTAATGGCTCAACCTCCACCACTGCCCGGCTCATCGCCTGGTCCGCAAAATGCCGGCCAGCCTCACCCCCATCCAGGAGGTCCACAAGTGCCCCCTCATCCACATACCGGCGTACCGGCTTCAGTACCGGCTCAACAAACACCTGGACGTCCACATCAGCCTGCTGGACCTCCTCAGGGTCAGAAATCAACGACAGGACCTCCTCCAGCAATAAATTCAAGAGCGGCCGCTGTCGCCCGTCAAACCCAACATTCCAAAGAGCTTATCAATGCTTTCAAACCAATCAAGTATTTTCTGACCATCATTGGTCAAATGCCCTTTGTCATCAAACCAAAAAAGGACGGCACGTATTCCTTCAAGTTTTACAGGTTCAGTGTTCAAGTGTTTGTCTACTTTGTCATGTTCTTCTTGTCCTTTGGCTTGTACTTGTTACTCACGGTAGGGATTTTTAGTTTTATCATGGATTCCGTTTTCTCATATATAGGACCACAATACACGGTCATGTAAGTGCAAAGTACTTTTAATTGATGTACAAAACCTTTCTAGATTTTTGAATGAATGTAAAAAAACAAATCTATCGAAACGAAACCGCCCGGTACTAAATAAATTATTATACTTACTTGTTGTAGAGTAAAAGATAAAACAACTGGAACTAGCGAAACCTGGAAGTGGGAGCGATACATTGTTCGAAACGAAATGGTGGCAATGATAGTGGTATGGTCATGGCTAACCGTAGCTTGTGCGGGTAGTTTGTACATTGTGACCAACTCCAAGTATTACGTCCATTACATGAATTATTTCAACAGAGTGGTTCAAATTATGGACATGGATATGACACCAGGAGTCAGCGCGTACCTGTTTTTCAATAATGTCCTTTCTCTTGTGGTCGCAGTCTTGTTGATTCTCGGTTTTATTTTCGGGTTTATCGTGGACTTTACGGCGGTTACAAACACGAGCTCCGTCATTTCCAATTTTATATTAAGACTATTTCTGGTGGAAATTGAAACGCACCCTGATTCAAAGTTTTGGTTTCAATTGTTGGGATTTTTCATTATGGTTTATGCTCTATTTGCATCTCGAGCAAATGTGCTTCAGTTTTTGTTCTTCAGTCAACTGCTCAAGAACGGGAGTAAAATTTGGAATGAGAGACTGAGAAAAGTTCTGACCCATGGTAGGAATAACATGGAATATGGATCACTTTTTGGACAGCTCATTAATGATGTATTTTGATCATGTACTTCATTTTTTTCCACAAAGACACCACTATTGACGAGAATGATCAGTTTAGTCGGCGGTTGGAAGCACGTTTAATTTACAAGGATCATTTGATGATTGTCCAACTTTATCAAATGACAGAAAATGTGTTTGGCACAATTCTCTTTTCCTACTACAGTTTGACAGTACAAAAAATACCACTAATTTTTCCACACAGACACCACTATTGACGAGAATGATCAGTTTAGTCGGCGGTTGGAGGCACGTTTAATTTACAAGGATCATTTGATGATTGTCCAACTTTATCAAATGACAGAAAATGTGTTTGGCACAATTCTCTTTTCCTACTACAGTTTGACAGTACAAAAAATACCACTATTTATCACTCGTTTGACATGATGGCTACAATAATTGTACGCTATAGATTATGTGCTATGGATAATGTGCTATTTACTGTTGATTGATTTTAGATCATTTCCGTTGTAATGGAACTTTATCAGCTAGCAGCTCTCCAAGGTTTTGCAGATGAAACTGATGAAAAGAAGAACGATCCACATATGCACCAAAAAGCACTGTTTCAGGACCGGATGGCAATAAGTAGTGATGCAGATCTGGCGCATGAACATGCTGTCCTTGCTACCGCTGTAGTCTCCTTTCTTCTCTTGTTACAAAATGTGATATTTTGCTACAGAACCACGGTGGACGCCGCAAAAGCTTACGAATACGTATGTGAAAGTAGTATAACCATATAACCTAACAAAAAATTTAAAACGGGTACTTTAAACTGTTCAGCTTTAAAAACAATCATGATGACATATGTCATTGGCTGTGTGTAGGCGATGAAGGGTTTTGACATTCTCAGGCGACATGGATTGATGTATTGTCGTAACAAGACGGATAGGAATTTTGTTCTAAGCTTATACTTTAGTTTTGCCAAAAATAATCCACTTCAACTCACTGCTAGCGGTTACTTTGCTGTCAACAAGATTCTTCTTGTAACGGTAAGACACGATACTCACGTAGCCTAGCTAAGTTCCTAATGTTCTTAAATAAAAGTAGGAATAATTATTCTCATGAATAGATGTCTTCAACCATTGTTAATTGGGCCATTTCAATTTATCAAACCAAAGTGGACCAATGGAAATGATAAAATAGTTTCTAGACGTAGTATTTACTGTAATCTAAAATACAGACCAAAGTGTATGATTGATTACCAAAATCTTAAAGGTTATATATTGTTAGTGTCAACATCAAATGGTAGTAATGTTATAATAATATTATACTTTTATATAGTATTAAGGTGGAAATTGAAGTAACGTTAATTATCTTTGTGTATAATAAAAAATTCTACTCAACTATAACATCAAAGTACATTCGTGACAATTATTACATGACCGGTGATCGTTTGATTTATTTTTATTTTTGACTCATACAAGAAAAAAATTTGGTTCAATTTATTTGGGGTACACAAAGAGTGATGTTTGATGTTCAACTTTTTTTCTTCAAAAACAAGGTTAAAAACATAATGGCTGACACCAAATTATATACAGCTTGTTTTATATTTGAACAAATTTTACTGTTGAAATTAACTAAACTTTAAAGTTATATACTACTTATTAAGTTGATTTGATGAACGTTTGTAAAAAGTGAAAGTTTGCACTACAAAAAACATTCAAAAATACAAAATATGCTCAAATATTTAAACATAGAGCTTCAATTTCTCAACATAATTTATCTGAATATGGTCGCAGATTCAATAATTTATAGACTGAACATTTAATCTAACGCAGCATATGCTTCACCTTCACCTTTCATTGCGTTTGATGACACAAAAAACTAGAAATATTACTGGAGACGCGACGACAATATAGCATCAGTTGATCCAAAATTCTAATTACGCATTTTTGAGTGCTTCCTCAATTTCAGGGATGACTTCCGTAAGTTTGCGAAATTGCTCCGCGGAAAGGCTAATTCCTGAAAGTATAAAAAGAAAATGAAACACTGAGTCCATAAAGTAAAGCAATAAAACACGAAAACATTTATATTTGTAAAAAAATCAAATTGTTGTCCAAAATGGTTTATTTGGGAAACAGAGGTAATCTAACCTTTCTTTCCTGGTTTCAGTTCACCATCTTTGTCCTCGTAATATTCCCGAATATCAACAAGACACCTTCCCCTAAACTCGTTAATTTTAACGGTTCGTTTCTTGTCTAGCTGCCACTCTCTAGTATCTCCACCTTTAGATTTACTGGAACCTGACTTGGATGAAGAGGATCCTGATTCCGTCTTGGCCTTTTTTGCGGGGGGATTTCTCTGCCGAAATCAAACAAAGATGTAAGACTCAAGTTAATGTATTTTTGGTGAAAAAATAATGACACTGGTAGAAAACAATACAGAGTACAAAGCTAAATAACAAAGACATTCAGAGGTATCAGACATACATCTCTAGGACCCGATGAGTCCGAATCAGAAGAAGAATCATCCAACTTTCGGTTTTTAGGCATTTTCTTTTGATTTGTTTAACGATTCAGGAATAGCTAAAACGGTTAAAAGAATAATCACACTCAAAACCTTGACTGAAAAACTATTTACTGGTTAACGGTTTGACGGTTGTCGGCGGATTGACGTTGTGAAGTACTAAAGAAAAATAGAAAAATATCAATTATTTTTTTTGGTTTGGCATGTATGAACGTGTCTCCCCCACTTTCACTTAATGTTTTTACTTTTACTTTTACACCTACTTTCACTTGTTTACTGAGAAAGTATTTGCAACTTTAAGAAAAGATAATGACCTGCTGGGTGGCTCTGGCTTCTTGCTGGCTACACTACAGACTTTTGCTACTCCTTTGTGGAAATCGGCTTTTTGAGGGATGATGTGATGATACTGATGATAGCACAAGAAAAGAAAATTTCTTCAAATGAATGTGAAAATGTGACAATTCTGAAAATGAAGGAGAGAAGAAAAACATCATACACGATGCATGCATGCATAAAACACAACAAAAAGCATTAAAGTCAACATTCAACATTGCTTTCCGTGCCGCCGTGGAATCCAAACATTAAGATTCTTCGTCGGCCAATAGTCATACGAATCCAAGAATTCCTTTCTCTTGGTCAGTTGTGATACTGAAAATCTCAATATATATATCAGCGAGTATGAAAAAAATGAGAAAAGAAATGTATAATCTGAATATTCTCAGCTTCCCCAATCCGTACCATAAAATTCTCTTTACAATTTTCTGACAAGTTTACTAATACTATATGCTTGCTACAACTACAAAAACAAAAAATGCATTGCATACATTTTTCAGAAAACTAAGAACATTTTATTAATTTTTTAAAAATTGATGATAACACGTATTTTATTTATTGATTTCGGGCTGACGCTTTAGTTTATTGGGAGGGGACAGATTTAAAATTGTAATGAACTTTTTTATTTTATTTTTGCATGCATATTTTACATTCACAATTATATTTTCTCAATTCTCTTCTGAGTACATATTTAAATAACTAGTTTTTTAAACACGGCATCAATATTAATACCAATATTACGGCANAATTATATTTTCTCAATTCTCTTCTGAGTACATATTTAAATAACTAGTTTTTTAAACACGGCATCAATATTAATACCAATATTACGGCAACTTAACTTTTAACGTTTACGTACTACGTACTACGTATGCGTACACATATACGTCAAATACGCAATAGTATTTACTTTACGTATTTACTTCCATTTTTCATCATTCGTTCTCAAAATTAGGTTTTTTCTTTCATGTAAAAAAGAAAGTATACCTTATCATCATAATATGCCATTCTAACTGAATATAAAATACTGTGCGTGCATTTGCATTGGCGAGAATTACGTACTACGTAAATGCGTACACATATACGTCAAATACGCAATAGTATTTACGTATTTACTTCCATTTTCCATCATTCGTTCTCAAAATTAGGTTTTTTCTTTCATGTAAAAAAGAAAGTATACCTTATCATCATAATATATGCCATTCTAACTGAATATAAAATACTGTGCGTGCATTAGCATTGGCGAGATTTGGTCGGTGAGTAGTTTAATAGTATTGTAGGATAGCAAATTCTGGTAAAAATATTTTTGTGTCCCCACAACACTATATAGAGTGCTGCTGTGATGTGTTGAATAGGAGCATTGGCGAGATTTGGTCGGTGAGTAGTTTAATAGTATTGTAGGATAGCAAATTCTGGTAAAAATATTTTTGTGTCCCCACAACACTATATAGAGTGCTGCTAGCTGCTGTGATGTGTTGAATAGGTTGATGAAAGGGAAGGAAAATATCAACATTCAACACTTCTTGAGACAGTCAAGCACCTCACTTCTCTCACACCTCATCATCAGGTCTAGCTATTTTACGTTACCACTGCTGCCACTCTATCACTGAAACCGTTTTAAATTTTTGTGCAGGCGTATAAAGGTAAAATTGATTTTGTAAAAATAAAATAATGGATTTAAAATTAAAATAGTAGGTTAACTCAAAAAAATCCATGCGCGTTGTTCGAATGCGAATACAATTATTGCGAATGTAAGTTTTAAAAAGTCACAAACAGAACCTCCGCATTTAAAAAATTAAAAAAGAATGCGATGAAAAAGTATTTTGAAAAACTGTTTAGCTAGATTAGCTGGATTATTCTAAACAAGTGCTTGTAATAATAATATTTGATTCAAACGGCTGTCTGCTGGAATACACTGGGCTGTTATTATTGTGTTCCACAAATGCTCTGATCGAGTAATTGTGAGAAATAAAATATCAGGTTTCGTTCAATCAATCAGTTTTGTTTAAACAGTTGTGTTGTGTAATACAGTACACACGTCGATCATTATCAATTATCAGACTTCAATAAATATACACAGTTAACTTTGAAACAAGTGACATTGGCACAAAATAAGTATAAAAATGCTATTATTACAAAACAAAGACAAACAGATGACCTATAGTATATAATGTATAAGCAATAAAAAGTTCAATTTTGAAATAAAAGAAAGAATGTAGTGAAGGGGGGAAAATAATAGCCTATGTATATATTATTTAGTATTGAACGTGGCAATTAACACAAATGGAACATTGGTGCTTTTGTGAATAAAGTTGAAATGGATTACTCATTGGATTATCCTCAAACTTTTAAAAATTAATTGCTAGCTTAATTGCGACACTTTCTTTTTCTCTAGGTGGCAGTTTTTTCGCATCGGCCTTTGGGTCAGTCTCGTATGTCGACTTTTCAAAATTAAACGGATTACTTTGGATTCTCGAGAATAAACATATTGACAAGTCCGCTATACTGGTAGCCATCCGCCAGTTGTGAAATTAGCATACCTACGCACATTTGCATCGTTATCCTAGCAAAATGACACGTATGCGTTTTTCACTCCTTAGAGCTTTTATAGATTCAGTTTTATAAGCCATTTTAATTGTTGTTATTAATAAATTATTCGTTTTTGAACAATTTTTTTATTTGTTTCATTTTCTAGGTGGAAATCAACGCGAGTTGGCACGCCAGAAAAATCAAAAGAAACAGCAGGGACAGGGCAATAAGAAAGATGATGGTCTGACCTTGGAGCAGCGACGTCAACGGTAATGAGACATTAAATGATTAAATATTGTGCAGTAAAATGCAATTTTTATAAATACCTATTTATGAATCGTTTTTAATTGTTTTTATGCAGTGATGCTGAGCGATTACGAGAAAAGCAGCAAGCGAAACAACAAGCGGGCTCCTCGAGTAGTGATGCGAATAAAAAGGGCTAATTTGTCAACAAAGTCTGACTGTGCTGCTGTTGGATTATAGCCATCGACAACTTACTTGGGGAAGCCTTCATGAACTTTTAATAATATCATTGTACTGTACGTCATATAAATTAAGGTTTTAAAATCTTCATTTTTTATCGCAAACCATGTAACGCAACGGTCAGCAAATTATAAGAGAAACGATAATTTAAAAATTCAGCAGGTTGAAAATAAAATTTTTTATTACGATATATGATGCAATATTTACTATACTGTAAATTCAATGTATTATATTAACTCAAAAGGTTATATAATCAGTTCATATTTGTAAGCATTCACGTTCTACTCATTAAAGACAAAAATGACTGTTGTTCCTTTTTAAATATGCACAGTTGACAAGATGTTGTTTCCAGCAATAGTTATTTATTATATATTGAATTAATGAAGAATTATTTTCTTCCATATGTCCGCATCATCGTTTAATAATATCGAAATTCTTGGTTTCTGTAATCCACTAAAGTATGTATTATTCTCTATTGCATAATATTGCATAGATCAAGTTTGCTTTTTTATATTTTGCATGCTTTTGAACAAAATGTCATGTATTCGGAAGAACAATTTGATTACCTGACAATTTTAATCTATAACTTTAAAAGACCAACTCTTGTTTTATATAATGTTTGATGCAAAAAATATTGAGATGAGTAGAGATAAATATTTTCTTTAAAATTTATCTGTATAATTTATTTGTTATTTCTTAAAAACGGTAAAAAACCAATTCAAGACATTCGATGAGTAATAAAATCTAAGCTCAAAAATATTGTTATTGTGAGAAGAGCATTTAATTTTTTTTATTTTAGCTCATCCAGTAATATTCGTACCACGTTCTTTATGCGATTGTCTGCATGTCCCAAAAGGTTTAAAAGTTGATTGTGGAAATCATTCTGAAGAATTTTCTCTTTTATACACAGCTTTTTCCTGTCCACCAGAAGACAGAAATGTTATCAATGTAGTAACTGCAGATAGCAAGGTGTTGATGGAGGCAGAGTACACAAGACGTTTTACTATAGGGAGACCATCTTTCCTCAGAATTTCCTTTTCTGATGATACAATAATAAATAAATTATTTTTTCATTCAGTATGATTCTACAAAAAGTATTAAATAAAAAATATTTTTTAAAAACTCGTTCATATCGACTTACGTATTCTCGTATCCGACGAGCAATTGCAAACACCGGCCATGGCAAATTCCGTCAAAGTTTCATTTCGATTTACACTGAGTTCCGCAAGGAAAATTGGAACTATTCCGATTTCTTGAAAAAAGTGATAATTATAAGGGTCATATGCGAAATTCGCTAGATTTCCAAGCACTTGTTGTTTGCACTCCATTGAAGTACTTCTCTGGAATTCGTCGGCAAGCTGGTTTAAATAGCGACGTCGCTCAAAACGGTGTTCAAATGAACCTTTCTTCACTTTTCCGGAAGTGCATTTTCCTTTTTTTATCAGCACTGGCGCTGGTTCTTGCTGTGTATTATTATCAGCAGCGCTACAGGTCTGATTAACAGGCAGGTCGATTTTTCGTCGCTTCATCCTTTCGACTTAAACTAAACAACTCAATAACACTTTATCTTCCTGTTATGTTAGTCCAAGATTACTAAGTAGTAAAGTTAAGTAAGTTTGTAATGCTTACTAAGCAAATGGCAAACAGGATAATCAGCGATACATCATCCAAAAAGTGTACCAATTCATTTTGTTTGCAAAAAGTTAACTTTGTAAATGCGCGTTTGTCTTGCAACTTTGCAAGCGTGTGTTTGTTTTTGTTTATTATTTTGCACGCCTCAAGAAAAGCAAATTACTGCAATGCAATGCATACAAACAAGTGTATAATATATTGTTGTCGTATGTAGCTTTTTACCCATCAGCTGTGCATTCTTTTCTCAACGATCATCGGTGGTAACTGGTAATGGCAAATTTGGGAAATTGTGAAATTTGTTAATAAATTAATTGCAATGTTGTTTTAATTTTAACCATAACTAGTTTAAATATCAATAAAGACAGGTTTAGGGATTTTAGTTAATCTTTTCTAGCCATAAAAATGGGTGATTGCCTGACAATAGTAGTTCTAGTTCTTTCTTACCAGTTTGTATTTTGATCGTCGTCGCTTGTGTTTATGTGTGTTTTTGTATATTGAAATATTTGAAATCTTGATTGTTTGGCACTGTTGCAGTCAAAAGACAGTAATTAACTTTGGAAATAGTAATACGCAGTAGTGCAGAAAAATTACAATGTCTTGCAATTACGCGGAAGGTTTGTCTCCGTATGAGCATAAAGGGAAACTTGGGCTTCCAGAGGTAAACGAAATTTAAAAATGGGTGATTGCCTGACAATAGTAGTTCTAGTTCTTTCTTACCAGTTTGTATTTTGATCGTCGTCGCTTGAGTTTATGTGTGTTTTTGTATATTGAATTATTTGAGATCTTGATTGTTTGGCACTTTTGCAGTCAAAAGACAGTAATTCTTATTGGAAATAGTATTAAGCAGTGGTGCAGAAAAATTACAATGTCTTGCAATTACGCTGAAGGTTTGTCTCCGTATGAGCATAAAGGGAAACTTGGGCTTCCAGAGGTAAACGAAATTTCCCGATATGCTTTAGTTGATTTTTTTTTATTTCTTGACTTTGGTTGGATTTGTTTTTGAATGTGGCAAATAAAAATCAATTTTAATTTGATTGGAACAAACTAGATCTTTGATGATCCGGGAACGGCAGATGAAAAAATTGAGAAGTTAGCAGAATGGATAAAAGCTGCAAATCATGTTGTTGTACACACAGGTGAAAGTTTTTCACAGTTTCTTAAAAATATTTGTATGATCAAAAGTTTGAGTGTTTTTCATTGTCATCAATTTAAAAAATAATAGGTGCTGGTATATCCACATCCGCTGGTATTCCAGATTTCAGAGGACCAAATGGCGTTTGGACATTGGAAGAAAAAGGGGAGAAACCAAAAATGAATGTTTCATTTGATCTCGCAGCTCCGACCTTCACTCATATGGCATTAAGTGCTCTCATTGATTCAGGTATTTGGATTCAAGGCATAAATGCATTAGCTTTAAAATTGTCTAATTTC
>JAANSP010003342.1:0-11446 GCA_036850745.1 Homidia socia
TACTACTGCACTGCGTGTTTTCTACCTCTTCTCCTTTCATGTGTATCCTCTAGTTTTTTTCCTCACGAATTGAAAAGTAAAAAAGGCGTGTGTGTTTGCATGTGTGTGTGTGAGAGGGAGAAAGAAAGAAAGAGGGACAAGACAGACAACGACGGCATTTAAATCACAAAAACTTGTGTAGTCACCTCCTTCCCAGCTATAACTACTAAATGGTTGCGTGGCAGCAGCTTCATCTGCTAGTACACCCTCCTTGCACCCAATCACATTATACTTATCATTATATTGTTCACTCTTGTTATTATTTATGCAAGAGAAAAACTAAATGCATGAAATTTAACAAGCGGAGAGCACAAGAAATCTCTTATGGTTGTCTTTTCGAAAGAGGAACACATAAAAAAATGCATTTCATTCAGCATAAAATATTTACACTAGACAGCAACACAAGAGTGCCATTTTGCAAGATGAATAGTATGTTCCATTTTAGAGAGTGTTTACTGTTTACTTGCAGCAGGAGCAGCAACAACAACAGTAGCAAAACAGCAAAAGCAGTCATAGTGCAGGACAAACGTACAATTGTTCAACAAAAGGAATGCTTTATAAATATTTGAGCTAAATGGCAAACATAAAATTGTTTGTTTGGTTGTTGTACTCTACATGATGAATAACTACAATAAAATAATTGCCTTCCAGCTATATTTAAGAAAATTTGCACTCTTTCTCTTTTCTGCTGTTGATGTAGAATTTTTTCCCTCCTTTTTTCTGTTGTGTTTGTTTCCAGGGTAACATAACGATAATACCTCGTCATTTTTTCCCATTTACTTACTTTTTTCAAGCTAGGCTAGAGTGTAAAGAAATTGCAAGAAAAATTGTTATTTCGCACGCCTTTTTGGTTTCCCAGTTGGAAACTGTTGGTGCATGGAAATTAGTATTCAAGACACATTCCTTGCTTGTAGTAATACTTTCATTTTTTAGTGAAATATGTAGTAGATGTTGATGTAGAATTTTTTCCCTCCTTTTTTCTGTTGTGTTTGTTTCCAGGGTAACATAACGATAATACCTCGTCATTTTTTCCCATTTACTTACTTTTTCTCAAGCAAGGCTAGAGTGTAAAGAAATAGCAAGAAAAATTGTTATTTCGCACGCCTTTTTGGTTTCCCAGTTAGAAACTGTTGGTGCATGGAAATTAGTATTCAAGACACATTCCTTGCTTTTAGTAATACTTTCATTTTTTAGTGAAATATGTAGTAGGGAAAACAACATAGCTGGCGTACTGTTATTATTATTATAGTATTATGCTACTGCAACACCAACTACTATTTTTGTACCCAAACAACAACAACAACGCTGATTTAGTAGCAGATTCAAGTTTGCAATCTTTTGGTTCCGACTAATCTGATGTCCTAACATTTTAGCTCAAACTTGCGACAAAACCACTTACAGATGCACTGCATTTATTTGCTTTTTCAGTGTGCCCCATTGC
Organism: Homidia socia; assembly: GCA_036850745.1. Classification (NCBI taxonomy): domain Eukaryota; kingdom Metazoa; phylum Arthropoda; class Collembola; order Entomobryomorpha; family Entomobryidae; genus Homidia; species Homidia socia. The sequence goes on from JAANSP010003342.1 coordinate 1,481, forward strand.
ATGAAGAATACATGACCAATTTATAAAAAGTGTGATATGATGAATTTTCACAAAAATTTTGTTCCATGAAAAATCCTGCACAAAAATGAATTTGTTAGATTCCACTGATTCTAGACCACACGACATGCTGTGTTAATATATTTTTGGCTTTGTTTCGTTTGATTTAGAAAAAGACAAGAAAGGAAAATGTACAGCGTTGTAAGTCATCTCTACTCCCGACCCCAGCGACAGAAGAAAACGCTAAACAAGGCAAGACGCCAGGACCTCTCTTGTCCCTACCAGACTGATTGGCTACATTAGAAAAAGGTTTAATCAGGACAAAAGTGGAAGTGGAGGTAAGTAGTAAAACTACATTGAATAAAATAGCAGCAGCATATGCTTTATAAATTAGGTAGATATTCTGTCTGCCACGCTTACTTTGCTGCTTTTCCATCTTAAAAGCACTTAAATCCTTCAAAAAAGGATTAGATGGAATCGGAAAGGAACGAGGCATTCAAAGAGTCAAATTTACTGACTTTTTTGTCTGTTCCCTTCAATCACATTTGAGGTTCTTATTTTTAGCTTGTCAACAACATTAATATGCTAATGCGTTCTTTTATTGCATTTTCGTTCTCTTTATCCCACTGGCTACACACATGTTTGTCTGCTTCTACTTGGCTTATACTTTCTGCATTTTTTATTCCAGCTTTTAGCCAATTCTTTTCAAGGGACAACAACCGCATAATCCTCTTTTAACGCTTGGAGCGCTCTCCATCTTTCTAATAAAAAAAAATTCCATTATTTTATAAGACGAGGTTTCACTGCTGTACCGTAGCCATCATCAAAAAATAAAATAAATAAATTCGTCCCAGAATTATTTTTACTCTGTTCTCTCCATTTATTTCTTCAACATGAAGATAGAGGCTACTACTACCACAGCAGAAAGTAGTGTCATGATCATCGTGCTTGCAATAACATCATAATTTGTTTCGAAGCATGTGCCCCAAAAAGTGCGTGCTGTTCTTGGCTGGTTGCCCGAGTTCCGTTCAACTGTCCATCGTTAAATGCTCGTTCCAGTGCCCTATTCTTTCCCCAGCGGTGCTGGTGGCAACATCTCAACTTATGCTACAATCTGTTCAGTATAAAAACAAAATAATATAAATAATATCAACAACAATAACAATAATATGGGGAGTTAATAAAACATTCCATACATCACTTTAGATTGCTATCATCCTTATTTCTTCTCACTCGCTCTCCCTTTTCCATTTGTTGCTATTCCGGTGGCATCTGAATTCAACAAAATAAAAAAATATAAACTTTTTTTCTGTTCCATGAAGGCATACGAAACTGGAAACGTATTGAAAGCTGCACATCTCCAAATATGCATTTTTTAGACCATAAAAGTTTTTGAACCCTATTCTTTCCCCAGCGGTGCTGGTGGCAACATCTCAACTTATGCTACAATCTGTTCAGTATAAAAACAAAATAATATTAATAATATCAACAACAATAACAATAATATGGGGAGTAAATAAAACATTCCATACATCACTTTAGATTGCTATCATCCTTATTTCTTCTTACTCGCTCTTCCTTTTCCATTTGTTGCTATTCCGGTGGCATCTGAATTCAACAAAATAAAAAAATAAACTTTTTTCTTGTTAAATAAAGGCATACAAAACTGGAAACGTATTGAAAGCTGCACATCTCCAAATATACATTTTTAGACCATAAAAGTTTTTGATGTGCACTCATTGTAAAAACGAAAGATGAGCTGTACTATAATGATGATGATGATAAAAATAATAGTAATAGTAATAATAGTAAGATATTCTACTCTACAAACATTTAAACATGACAAAGCCAAGATGAAAGAGAAAAAAATGGTACGTCGGAGAAGGCATTCTCCTCTCCTCCGTTTTCGCGTATGATAAATTTTGCATGCGTGAGAGAATACTTTCTCCTTCCTTCCGTTTACCATCGCCAGCCGCTGCTGCTACTACTCTTGAGGTCTTTCGTAGACAATGTTTTGTCGCCTGTTTTACTTGCGCGCACATCTATGGACTACATGTTAAGCGTCATGCTGTTGTCGTCATAATAATGCTACAACAACAGCTAACAGCACTGCATCATCATCGTCAGCATGATCATGATCTGCCGTTGTTAGTCCACATCAGCTGTTTCCCTCCTGTTCCCTTTTGTAAAATGCTACATATTTTACTTAAAATGACATTTTTTCCTTCTCCGCCTTGTATAGTTCCCCTCCTCCCAGTTCAAGTGCAGCCGTGTCGTTTAAATTGTCCCATTCTAATCGTAATAATGATGACTACAACCAGGCCGACTTTGGAAATGATGATGATGATGATGATGACGACGACGACATTTTCTGTTCAGCATTATGTTTTTCCTCTTTCCTTCCTCCTTGCATAAATAATAGTTGATGGCCCGGGAAGAAAGCGAGAGGGAGACAGGACATGTGCCTTCTTCTTGATAGTCGTCAGCTTTTTTGGGTCCTTCGTTTTCCGTTATCCGCTTTGGCTGGGATGAATGGAATGGAACGTTTTTTCAAAGAAGATGATCTTTGTCTGTGTGGATGTTTATGTGGTGGTGGCACAGGAAAGGAGAGCAGCATGTAAAATGACAACTTTGGTTGAACCATTTGGCCCATGGTGGTAGTGGTGGTGGTGGTGAAAGTAGTAGTTTACTTACTCTAGCATTATTTTGATACGTTTTACTCCACTTTATTTCTCCAACCAGTTTTTCTTAACTTTAGAAAGATATTTTATTTACTTTTACTTAAAAATAGTCTCGCGATTTAGTAGCAGAAGTCTCTTGTTGGTAACAGTAAACGCTAAGCAATTTGCAATGTTCTCCATTCTCATTGTGTACTTTAGCATTTTTTAGACATAAATTACCATTCTGCAAGAATGTTTGGTAAAATGCAATAAACTTTATACGTTAAAGCAGAATCGATCTCCGGGGATGTCGGAATAAAATTTACTTTTAAGTTTGTCCAATAAAAATGGCAAAGAATATGGAATATTATGTAAGAAGCAATAGTAGGTTTAGAAAATAATGATACAACAGCAAACACAAGATTTTCTTTGGATAGGGCTGCACTATTGCAGTGATTGGCTGTATTAAACGACAATATAAGTGGTACCACCACGTTGGACGTTGTCGTTGACTAAACTGGAGATCGTAGAATAACATGACATTAGCATTAGCACAGAGCAAATAGAGGATAGCATCATCAAAGTAAAAGAGGAGCAGCAGCAGTGAACTGAGATGAATGAGGGGATTTAGAGACCATCATCCCCAGCATCATCATCCTCATCATTGAGCAGCAGTTGAGACAGCATGGCGTCATGAAGTCTGTCGTATGATATTTTTTATTGCAGGCAAAATACTATTTTTGTTGTTATTTTACTGGTATTTCAAATAGGCATAAAGTAAAGTTTGACAAAGTTGCTGCTCTTACTTGTATGCTGGGGAATGAACGACAGATGCATTATATAATACTAACAGCAATGGTTCTTACTGGATGAAAGAACAACAAGGTATATAATTAAGTTTAAAATAACATTGCAAATGCATTTCTACATGAATAAAAATGATATAAAAGTATAACTATCTGATGCATACAGATTTTCCAAAGTTTTTTGCATGGTAAATCTTAAACAAGCAATGATCATTATTTTTAAGTTTGTACTTATATTTCACCCCAGTAGGTAGGAAACTGCATCAAGTGCACACATCAAAAATAGGTAAACTGTAAAGAAAAGCTGAGATTCGGTCAATCCTGAATTTAGTCTCCCACTCAGACAAGTAAAAAGGCCAATAGATCACTATTGATTTTTTTAGCTTGTACACGTTGCAATTCAATAGAAAAGCTTAGCATAATGGCTTTTCCTAAATGTGCTTTAGTTTCAGCGTTGTATTTATGGTAGTTTTGTGATCAGAGAGTGTAATCGGTTTATTAGTGTCCTGGCAAGTCATGCTGAAGAAACCGGATCTCAATGCAGTGTAGTAAGTATTATGTTGTGTGTTCTCTTGTGCAGATACAGATAAAATTGTACGACGGGAAGTAGGCAACTGTGAAAATCATCAATTATATTGCCTATTGCTACCTACTTAGCCGACCGCTACACGTACCCCTACACAAACACTTGTCATTTTTCACATTCAAGATCAGGCTGGCGCAAGAAAGAAAACAAATTGCACATGAGTATGATCGTTATTTCTTGTCCGGAGAAATACAACAAAAGACACGGACAAGCTAAAGCAATGATATTGGGAACATGGAAACGGACACAATAGATTATTTCTCCACTTTCTATCGCACATCTTTTGGTCTTGGTCTCCACTACATAGCTCTTCCTTCATCTTGTATAAAAGTAAAGTATTGTGACAAGTTGATTCCTTGATAAATCGACTTTTGTTGTTATTTGCTGTCCTCCACAAACAACTGATATATGCCCGCCAGTAAGCTTGTCTGCAACAAAAAAAAGATGCGACTGGTACTACAAACAAATGCGGTAATAGCATACCGTCTTAGCAGCAGCAGCAGCGTGAGGATGAAGAGAAATTCGATATTTTATGAAGATCACGGACGGACGCTAGACTTTTCACCATGACACGAAAAGAGAGGCAGATAGAGTGAAAGGTAGATAAATATGTGTGTATATACGTGTGAGTATCCCATCATCATCAGCTCAGCTGGATTTACACGCGTGCCTGACTAGACAGACACACTAAAACAACAACAACTACAGCAGCAGCAGTATCATTTATTTGCTGCTGCATGCACTTTTTCTCCGTCCATTTACATTTTCAGCAAAACAATATCGAAATAGTTGGATAAAGCAGTGCTACTCCGTTCTTGTGGAAGATCTGCACCAACTTAAACCTAAATACCCGCATACACAACTTGAAAAACACACTCTTGAACCGAATCCCTCTACACACTCGTAACTCAACAGACTGATTTTTTATCAAGTGGCATTGGCATATTATTCGTAAAACGGTGATCATGATGATGACGAAGATTGCAGAGAAAGCAGCCATAAATTATGCAACGCTATCTTTGAATTGCTACAAAGAAACAAGCAAAGCAAAAGTACGCAGCTTTCTCTTTTATTCCCCTTCATTTCCTGTGCATTACATTAAGGGCATGAATGAGCCTTGTCCAAACGCACGGTAAGGAGGAGGGGGAGGAGAAGGCTGATTGAAAAAGAAAGCATTTCCGCTATTTTCCCTTCCTGGCCACCACCACCACTACCGTGCATGCATCGTCATCATCACCACCGCTTGCTTTTCTCCGCTTTCTTCGACCACCGGCAACAGTTTCACAAGACCAACAACCAGCAGAGCAGAATAGAGCAGCAGTCCAGTACACTCTTACAGTTCATGGCTTCAATTTCTTCGGGTTGGATGCACTTGTTTCTCATTCTTCAAGTAAATCACATAAATAACTGAGCACAATATTTAAACGTATATAACACAGAGAGCTTCTCTTTCCAATTTCAAGCGGCTGCACTGTATGCAGGCAACCGTACAGTAAATTGTATAACATTATACCAACATTCTTTCGAGCAGCTTGTTGAAAAAAGATGCTGTGGATAACAAAAATAAGGCAATGCCAAGAAGAATAAGTATTATTTAATGTCATCCAAGAATAATAAGAAGAGGAGAAAAAAAAGACAAGAGACTCTACTTGGGCTGTCTGGTTTGTTCTGACGTGTCTGTCTTGCTGTTGCCTACGGCGTAGGTGGTGGTTGTGCTATGCCGCTGCTGCTGCTACCAGTTGTTTGAAGTAGTAGACATGAAGCTTATAAAGAATATATAATTTGACAAGAGTATAGTGGTGGCGTGCGGTTCATGGTAATAATGACGGTGGTGGTGGCATGGTGGCAGCGGTTGTTAGTTGTAATGCTGATTTTGAGCAAGTGACTCAAGTTGGTTGGAACGTCGTTTACAACGTTTCACATTCACATCATCAGCCTGAGACTATTTTGATTATTTCTGCAAATTATCATATTATATGTAGTCGTTGAATAAGAAAAGTACAAGTGGAAATGATAGTAATGGAGTTGCAGTTGAAGACGAGAAAAGGAGTGGTAAAACAAGTCTAACAATTTTCTTCAGTCTGCATTCATTTCAACAACTTTACCCTGTTCCTTTGTAAAAAGCTCATCATCATCATCATCATCATCATGAGCACTTTCCTCTATACTCCATTGTTAAAATATTCCTTGAGGCTGTACACTCCTTCCTTCCTAGTTTTCTTCTGAATTACAACCAAATCAAATGAAAACTAATGCAAGAGCAGCACTAGTTGTAACCCAGCTTCTCCAACTTTTCTTCTTTAAAAAAATAAATAGTTAAAAGAAAACAGTGAGGAAGAAATCCCGAGTTCTCAAAAATGTGAATTGGTGTCTTGTACTGGATTCTGCAAGTTTGAAACTGTTATGCTTACTCAAATAAGTATGGAATAAAAATATTATTTTTTATATTTCAATTGAAACAGTTCATGCATTCATTTTTAAAATAAATTTCCTTTGTGATACATATATTTCAAAGAGCACCACTCCTGTTATTAAAAATTGACAATGGTAATCAAGATGACAGGGATAAATGGAAAGTAATCAGAGAGGGCGATGTTAATGCCACGGTTTCACAAACTGCTGCTGCCGCCACCAACAGCAACACAAAACCACAAATTCTTTAATTTTTTTTCATCATCGTCATCATATCCTTTTTTATATGATCATTTCTTTTCTTGTATACTTTTTTGTCTACATTTACGCAGAGATAACGATCACTTTAGTTTTTACAGTTGTAACTGGAATAGATCAGGATTATCAACAAATATTGCACAAATCTTCATCTTAGTGTTTTTTCTACTATACAAGGTTTATACAGCGCAGAAAAGAATATACCGGAAACAAACTGAAAAAAAAACTGTCGGGATAAAAAATACGCTCATATTAAGCGAAACAATAATAAATTCAGAACGCATCTGTGCCGCTAATGGTCTGCTTCTGCTGCATCTACTAGACAGCTTTCTTTTGCCTCTGTTTTAAAAATGATAAAAGAGTGAAAAGGGAAAAGCAAGCTAGCGAGAAATGGAGTATAATAAAAGGATGCGCACATCATCGCAATAATAACAGTGGTAGAAAGGAGTGGTTGGCCATAATGGCAGTGGAGTCTCGCTCTGCTGCCCTTCTTTCAATAATAATAGTAATGATATCACTAAAAAACGGGATCATCAAGACCATAACGACGAGTGCTTTGATGACGATGATGATCAAGTGATCAGTGGAAATAAGCGACAAAAATGAGAAAGGAATGAGGAGGATAATGGCTCAAAAAACCACTATAAAGCAGTTGTGCTGCACAACTTGTGCATGCACACACACACATATATATTTATGCATATAGGCGTCAGGAAACAATGTGAATGTGACGGCTGTACAACACCAGAAGCACCAGACCAGCAGACACCACACCAGTCAAGAAGCTTTTTTCCCCGAAGAAGAAGAAGTAGAAAATAAGAAGGATGAGGCAATCGATATCGTTTCTCATATAAATTGTGCAAAAATATCTATATAAAATTCGGTTGTTGTGTAACCAAAATGGGGAAGATGCCGAGCAAGAGAAAAACTGCGTATTTTTTTGCTGGAGCACTTCACACACCATCAACTGCTAGTATCACTACTACCAGCATATGTAAAGAAAACCTATAATAATAAATAACTATATACATTGAAGCAGCATCGGTACTGCATTGCGAAAATAAATTACAAGACGAAAAGCCAGATAGACAAGGAAACATCACCAAATGCTTTACAACAGTGAAACTACTACTATAACATTTTTACAGGATTGAATCGGTTATTTTGTATTTCTTCCATAGAAAAATAAATCTGATGCCAACAAACTCGTATATTTCTTGTCCCCATTTGACTTCCGATCTGATGATGATGATGATCAATATTTTCTTTTGGAAAACATCAATGAATTTTTGCTAGGCGCAGATGATGGTATTTGCTTTATCTCTGTATAATATTTCCTGTTTTAATGGCTTAGAAAGTAGATCATTTGTGTCGACATGCGAGATTACATGGCTGCACAAACAGTTTTTAATAAATTTATACAGAGACCCATTTAGCTACGTACTTACAACAAGTTAAAGTGAAAGCCTTTTGTCAACTTATAATAAGGAGGAGTAGAAAAGGTCAGCAGTTTAGTCGCAGTCTCTGGGCTTAAGTTACATTATAACTGTTATTATTCTGCTGCAAAACAAAACAGTGACTGATTATCATCATTCTTTTAGTACTCATTATGCATTCAGAGATCGTCGCTCATTTTTTTTGTTATGTTTACTCCCAGTGGATCAGCAACAGCAGAGTAGTAAATGGGCGGCTTAAAAACAAGAGTGGTTTCGTGATGTTTACTCTCCTCTTTTTTCGTGGGCTTTGTGTGTTTGTTGTCTGGGAAAATATTGTTTACACTGGGAAATCGCTTTTTTGGGTTTCAAGTTTCCTAGTAAAAATAAAAGGGTGGCGGAAAATAAAGCCAAGTAAATAGAAATTAACGTGGGAATAATAGCTGCCCTTCCATTATAAAAAGCACAGAAAAATGTACTGACTGGCTTTTGACAAAACAAGCTATTGTAACATTTTAAAATAGGTGAAACTCAAGGGAACATAATATATACTCTGTATTTTTATTGTCAAGCTTTTGTTCTCATAGAATGTACGGGGCTCTATGAGATTTTTTTCTAGGAACCAAAAATTTTGAGCTTGGAATAGAACTGTAATTTTAGAACGTACTAAAAGTTTTGGAAAATTGTCATACTTTAGTGTAAAGTAAATACCTTTTTATCTTATCATGTTGACTTATAATTTTTTCCAGTTTAGTTTGCAGCACATTTTATAGATTGGGATGACAAGAGAGAAAACAAATTGAATCCTTGAAATGCTTCATTGAATTTTATTTCCTCAAGTTTTCTCCTGGCCATGTCATTTATGCCATCATCATATATTACACATTGTCAATATTACAAGATCACAAAAGGCAAGCTACTCTTTTCACAACTTTTTTCGCCCGGATAAAAGAACAAGGCTGGTAGATAAAGAGAACAATGTTCACTTGATACTTCATAACCTCATATATTTCTTGGTTTCTACAAACTATTTTCAGCCTTTTCTCTTTTTCCGCATCGTATCGTACATTCTGTAATGCTGCAAAAAAGAAAGAAAATAAGTTTAAAAAATTGTAGGTAGTTGCCACTGTAACTTTCAGTTCACAGTCATTATTATTATTTTCTGACCCACCACCGTCATCATCATTCTTTGTGTTTAACAAAAGAAAAAAACGAGCAAATTGCAAGGCAACAATGGAAGGTTTCCAGAATAGTAGAATTTCGCATGGATTGAACACATTAACGGGCTGTAGGGCAATATTCATAAATCTGCAGGCAAAAATGAGTTTTTTCCCACGCCACACAGCTACAACAGTCAAGTGTAATCTCTAAAGATCCTGCCTTTTCAAATATTTTGTTGTTGGTTCTGGTGAATTCTAGTTTTTTCTTAACACAGAATACTGTCTCAGCAATTTTTTTCTTAAATAATAAAAATAATAGATTCTCCACGTTCTCTCTATTTCTTAGACAGTGCTGTTCCTGTTGGCCAACGAGAAAGTGTTCATGATTCCACTGATGACTGATTTAAATTTATTAATAAACGAAATGCGTGCACTTGACTCGGCTTGTCTGCGTTTGAACATAAACAAAAGTCAAGCTTCGGTGTTGTGTAAAACAATCTGATTTTCAAAGTGCTCCTTGCAAAAAATAATAACAGACAACGAAAGAGAAGGAAAGAAATGAAACCACAAAATACTCTCCTTTGATACTGGGCTTTCATTACTCTTATTAATATTTCTACAGAATCTTGTGATTTACATTGCTGCACAGAGATA
>JAANSP010003343.1:0-11446 GCA_036850745.1 Homidia socia
AATGTTTTTTTTATTTCTACGAGTATACAGAGTTGGTTAAATGCTATCATCGTAGACATCAATTCAGTTAACAATGGCGCAAATATCCGTATTATCCCATCTAACTGAATTTTATGCCGAGCAGTTGTCTCGAAAAGTAGTAAGGACTGCCACTAAACCAAATAAAAAAGCAACTTTACATTATGTAAAAATACTATTTCTCGTCTGGAAATTCCAGAGTATATTGAGTATATGCGAAACTCACAATTTTAGAGTATATCGTAAAATACCAGTAGTAGCTGCATTTACAGTGAATAGTGAATGTAAGCTTGAGGTTTTTACCAACTTTTGGTACTCTTATTTTTCGAATATATTCACATAAAATTGCCCTTAAAACCCGAGTACTATTGGATTGGAAAATGGCACCTTCGCAAGCGCTTTACTGACGACAAATCTAGCGACAATAACGGTCAAGGATTGTTTTGTTGGTGCCATTGAAATCAAAAAATGAGAAAATATCATTCCTATTATTGGCCGTTTCTATAAATCTTTATTCTGGGATATTCCATCCCTAAATATACGGTGCACCTTAATTACATACAACGTATTGCCACTACATCGAATATTTACTTTGTTGTTGTTTAACAAGTTAAATTATCCTTTCCATGCGCGTAGTGCAATAGAAGCTTTGTTTATTGTGCGGGTAATGATGAGAATGTAAAAAAATTCAGTAATTTCCAAAATCTAATCATGTTGATACCAGATCAAGCTATAGCCATTTCATTTTGTTTTGAAGTAAGCTTATTTGAGTAAACATGTGCAATTTTGATGCAAATATCTGACTTACAATCCCATCAGAGCAGACAAAAGTAATCAAACTGAATCTTATCCCTTTTTGAATCAGATAGGATATCAACAAAGGATGCAAATTACATTACGTGATTTCATTTTCTCAAAAAGTACGCGATAAAATATTCATGCAATGTTTACATAATACACGAATGGATCAAATACAATGGAAATTGCCAAATCTCTGCTGACTGATACATCTCGATTGGACCTGGACCACAGTATATGGTACTTGACTACTGTATACTGTAAACAATATGTACATTTTTTATATTACCTGACGATTTCTTCAGTGACGATGTTTAGATAAAAACCGACTAGAACCATTGAAGCTTATATATCTAGCAGCAACCTACGTGTATATAAAATGTGTTATGAAAACAGATGCAGCATACGAATATTCTTGACTTTCCCGTACCCCTTCTGAATATGAATGAGTATATTACTGTCCAAATATCCTCATCTCGACTCCCTCGTGTTTTTCGTGGTATTAGGCTATATGATCGAATAAAAAGCAATAATAATAATTATTATCTGTGGTTCATGTGATTTGTACTGAGCTGTCACTATAACTTGGTTGTTTATCTTCCTGTGCGTGTTTTAGGTGAAGGTAATGCTCCGGGTGTGTGACAACGCGGAAGAAGTCAGCAGCAGTGCGGGAATATTGGGTTTGGACAAGCGGAGAAAGCAGGTGACCCTCATTGATCCAGGAGGAGCCACCCCTTCAGGGATTACACCAGAGGAAAGACGTGTGGGTATCTCTGCTCCAAAAATGTTCGCTTTTGATCAAATTTTCGGAAGAGGATGAAGATCAGGTACTTTTTTCTTTATCTTTTGTTGTTTAAGTATGTATTGTGCGCGTAAGTATACATATACATTTTTTCTTTCTACGTACTGAGATATACAAGGTAATACAATAAAGTGAAGGAAAAAGTCGTAAATCTTTCTGAGAATGGGGAGGAATGAGGAAGGAAGAGTGGAAAAATGTCATATGATTTTGATATCAAAATCTTATCAAATCATGACAATGATTCCCTTCCACTTCCTACTTACACTTTGTCAGTGTGACAAGACGACAGATCGGCTGGGAACGCTGCCAAAGAGGCTCAACGTTACTATTGCCTGCATTTGTGCATGCACATTTTGATATTTTTTCTATGGACGATACTAGAGCCTAATGCTGTATGTAGCATCATGGCGCACTCTTTACTATAGCACTTACAGTGTAGGATTAGATCATGGAATATTGTCAGGCAAGCACTTTTAAAGAGAAAATACCAGAATATGACGTGTCTACATAGTGTATATAAAAATGATGATAATTATTATCAAAATTTCGCGCACTTTGAACCTTGCAACTACAATATTTATTTAACACAGAAAAAGGTATTTAAACAACGTTAAAATGACTGATGAGATAAAAGTTTTCATATTAAATTGTAAAAGGTTTATTTCAGTTAACACTTGCATTTCTTTAATGTGCATCTTGAGAAAGCAGTTTATTTCTTTCAAAAAGAATATGCCAAGGTGTACAAGACAAGACAAAAAAGGTAATATTCGTAATTATTATTGTCATTTTCATGTCCCCACTTCTAACTCCCCCTATTAAACTTCATCATAATAATTTTCCTATAAAGAAAAAAAATATTCAGCATTCGCCCTTTCTCGCTAATAGCTTCACAATGAGACTCGTATACCTACGCAATATGCAACTTCTACTTGAGATCATGGAAAACCTTTTTACAACTTTTGAAAAATTCTATTGTTTCATTTTATATCCCTCCAGCTCCCAACTATTACAGAAGAGCATTTTTATAATATTCTTTTTTTCATTCATAACGACCTATTCAACTCTCGTAAGAACAGCATAATAATAGCAATGATGGGATGGGGGATGCGGATGGTAACAGAGTGAGTGGCAACTTTTGTATTGCGTTGCTGTCTTTCGTATCACTCATCAAATAGCAGACCCATTCAACTCTCATAAGAACAGCATAATAATAGCAATGATGGGATGGGGGATGCGGATGGTAACAGAGTGAGTGGCAACTTTTGTATTGCGTTGCTGTCTTTCGTATCACTCATCAAATAGCGACAACGGCAAAAATATAGAGTGAGTGAAAGAATAAAACCCTTGGTAAAAAGGCCTGCATATTGCAAACTGCACGTACCCATGTAAAACTGTAGGAGTAAGAGAAAGAAAACGATGAAAACAGAAAAAACAGCGTTTATTTTTAAGGTCTTTTGATGATACAACCATAAAACTGATGATGGCAAAAGGCGCATACAACAGCCGAACAGACAATGCCAAAAAAGAGCTGCTTCCAAGTTGAGCCAAACTTGCGTACAATTTTACCCATAAACTCTTTCAGTATTGCTGAGTTTGAAGAATTATAAGAAAAAAAGTAATATTCTCATTGTCGACGGATATTTTTATGATCTAAGCTGCTTTCAAAAAAAAAAACGTATAATAATATCGAGGAAGAAATATTATGTGTGCTGAGCTATAATAAAACCATTGCTCATAATATTTTCTTTCCTCCCAGATCTCCTTTACCACTCTTAATATTTTTTTGTCAATATGGCTTTCATTTTAGTTTTTGTCTTTATATGCGTTAAGCCCATATATTTTTGACATTGATATTGCCAAATGAAAAACTATGAGACCAGTGTGTGTGGACACAAGTGGACTTAATATGAAGTTGAACCCCAAAAAATAGATTCCAGAATATTTCTTGGTCATTGATCACATCTTTTGTAGATAAACCTTTAGCAAAGACAAAGAAACAGGGGCACCTAATACACTGAAACACAAGATATTAAATTATATTGCTTATGTACATAATGTGCGCTTGTTAGATCTGTATTCAATGATCAATTCAATAATAATAACTTTTCATGAAATATCTCGCCGCTCGTGGCGGGGTCAAACAAGTTGTGTAGGAAAAGTAAAGACTGTTGTGACTGATTGTCTGTCAAACTTTGCTTTCTTCTTAGTGCGTACCCTGCTGATATAATAAAAGAATGAAAAAGAAAGAGGAAAGTACATGGTGGGTACACTAAAGGAATTTTTCCTCAACCGGAGAAAGAAAGAAACTTTTTCTTCAGGAGGAAAAGAGGTTCACTAACATGTGGGATGTCCAAATGATGAACTGAGATTTCAGGATTTTCCCCGTTCTTCTTCAGTAAATACGCTACAATATATAAAAAAGTACATGTGTGTTGTATGCATACCTATCAGTAGTAGCTTCAGCATTCTTATCGTCCTCATTCCCTGGTAGGTAGGTGGTCCCACCAAAATAAAGTTTGGCCGACTTGGTAAGCAACAATATGAAAAGTTGCTGAGGGCAAAACCATTTCCTAGTTTTGTGAAAATGGCGGTGGGCCATCTTAGACCACCGCCACAACTAGTATAAAATAATATTCGACCCTCTCGTTGTCGTTTTCCTAACATGTATTCTTTAATATATTTTTGAATTTCTTTGACAATATCATATGTTAAATTTCGGCTTGAAACGCAGCACCCGTCCTGATCCTTTTCGTCCGTGAAATAAGAATAACCTATAGCTAAAATGCAGCTACCCACCCATATTAAAACTGCAAGCTCTATGACTATACCAAGCAAACAATATGAAGAGAGCAGCATCATGTGGCAAAGTATACAGCTCTTATAATAAAATGGAAAGCAAGAAGAATGATTTATACGATTCTAGATATGAACTTTGCTACCCTTTGTACCTCGCACTTGAATCTCCTTTTCTCTTTTTTACCATTACATAGTACATTACCTCTTGCCTCCCTGTACAAGGGTTTCAATATGCTTGCCTTCCGTCGCATATTCATTACGAATTATTGTTCTCCCGAGACAGATTATTGCACCAAATCATAAAGTGCTGCAGAGCGTCAAGTTTTCCTTCTTTAAGAAAAAAAGTTTAAACTCTTCTACTACTTTATTTTTCAAGGTTGTTCGTTGCACTCAACTTGGGAGTACATAGAAATAAACGCATAATATGCAAAAAGTCGAACCAAGGAATAATAATAAAAGTAAATGAACCTAAAGACAAAAAGGTGAATCCTTGAGGATTTATTTTTAAATGGAAGAACATCCTGTACACAGAAGAAAAAAGTGCAGTTGCATGCATGCGGGAGAAAATTACCCTTCAGGAAACCATGTTTTACGCTGCTGCTACATGAAATGAACAAAAAACAACGTGCGTACTTATTACACACTATAGTTTAGACACGGTATTTGTTGGATAATTTTGAAATGATTTTTTCACAGTGCATTCATGAACTACTTTATAATAAAAACCAACTTCCGTACCTGACTTACTACAAATGCACTGTATGTCACTGATATCTATCTGATATGCAGTTTGAAACAAAACTTTAAAAAGGTTTCATGAGGTCGGTAACTTTCTTCTTTTCTTTTTATAGACCTCAAAATATTTTCATGTGCCATTTTCCAGATAGTCGCTTATGATCACCTTGTAAATATGAGAAATGTGTTTCAATTCTTCTGTGAAATACAATATAAAGTCGGATTCGTTGGAAAAATTATAAGGCTTCAAGAATGCTTTTCCATGTATGAAGCAGTGCATCTTAAAACAAACGAACCAAATAAAAAAGAGTGCTGGGGTGACAATGTATCACGTTCGGCTTTTTCTAGGAAAAAGTGTTACGTCACGTAGTAGCAAGCAGGAACAAAATATAAGCAATGCAGATTCCTTTATAGGGTTAGGATTTTTATAACATACGATGCTTTTTCTTCTTTTCTACCTACTACCACACTATACTTTGCATCCATCTTTATTTATTATTATGTAGTATAGCAATGCTTTCACTTTTCATGGCTCAATTTTTTTGGTCGGTACAAGAAAATATGGTATGAGCTTTTACGTGTGTACTGTTTTTCAGTGCATGATGCAGTCATAACATTCAACCGTTTTTCATTTTCCACTTACTCACTTCTGACTTGACGCCAAAGACGACTTTCCCCTCAAATTCGATCATCTTTAGTGTACTGTTTTCAGTGCATGATGCAGTCATAACATTCAACCGTTTTTCATTTTCCACTTACTCACTTCTGACTTGACGCCAAAGACGACTTTCCCCTCAAATTCGATCATCTTTATGTATGATTTAGATATTTTTGGTATTATCCTGTCAAGTTGGAGAACGGGAGAGAATTCTTTTTTTAGAAATAAAGAGATTGAGAATGTTCACTTGTGACATTGCTCGTTTCTTGTGTTAGGTGTGTTCACATTTCAGGAGAGAATGTATCCAATTTTAACATTGTCAAACTCTATCCGGGGAAAGCTTCCTGTGATACAATAATCTTGTAAAGTTGAAGAAGCTTTTGTAAGGTGCTAATTTTCATTGTCAATAAGGCTTAGAATGACGAATAAAGATTACTATTCCATTTAAGAGATTCTCAAATTATTCTCGTTTGATTGTTTTGACATGATTGAAATGTTGACAGTTGTTTGAAATGTAAAGGTTTTTCGTTGATTAAAAATTCAAAATTTTCTCTTTTATTGTTACAGGCCGAGATATGTGCAGCCTCAGCTGCCGAGCTCGTTGCATCTGTCGTGGGAGGAGAGGATGGATGCTTTGTTTCGTTGGGGTATTGTAGTGCAGGTGCGTAATTTTTTATGTAGCAGAAGTAATGGCACGAAAGACATTTTTCAGTGTCGTAACAAAACGTCATGTCACAAAGCCTCACAAAAGTATTATTATTTTTTAGGCAAGAAGCAGACAATGTTTGGAAAACCAGCAAATCAAAAAATGGGAACTGTTCCAACGGCCATTTCCTGGTTATTCAAATCCATCCTGGAACAAAAGCAAAAAACGGGTTCCCGTTTCTCTGTTCGTGTTTCCGCTGTGGAAGTAACGGGAGGATCTGGACATGAAGTTATCAACGATTTACTCCTTCCTTTTGTTAACGGTAAGCGCAAAATGTTTTTGATGTTTTATATTCCCATGCTGGTATTTATATTTTTATATGGTACAAGATAAATGAGATGTGGGATATGTAGCTGCATATTTAATTCAATTCAAGGTCTCGGTCAAAAAACATTTAGTTTTTTCAACTTGTCCATATATTTTAATGTCATGAGGGTTATTCACTTATGCTAAATTTTCTTGTAATTCTTCAATGACTACTAAACATTCAACTTTTATCCATTACATTACTGCACTCTCTAAATAATATGTTCATGAATAATGAACTATTTCTGATGTTTACTCACGCAAAATTAACCCGGAATTTAGTGAACATGCAAGTGAATAAGTTTCTAGTTGTGAAACCTTTGCCTTGGCTTCCGTCTGGAAATGTGTAATCTTTGCCTTATCCGATTTTCCACCGGAATGATTTTTGCCTAAATTTATCATTGTTTTCTTCGATGCATGATGCATGTGGTTTAGACACATGTAGAAGAAATATTGCTGCCACCATGTTCGTTCGTATAAAGCGCACATAAACACTGCACCATATACGCTTATATTAATTTTACTTTCCATTTTCACATTCAAGTAAATATCCCGATTCATTTGCTGCAAGTAATAATTAAAAGCTAAAAAATACTTCGCAGAGAAAATATTTTAAATTTTACATTAACAATAAAAACTGGGAATTAGCTATATGTTTTAGTGGCTATTGAATAAAGATTCTCGTTTTCTTTCAACATGTAAATAAATCCATACTATTTGACGTTTCTTCATTTCCTTTCTTGTATCGGATAACGAAAGATTGAGCCATTTAAAGAAAAATACTGCATCAAATGGTTATCTTTTCTTTCTCATCGCCAGGCACAAAGAGACCAGACTTTCTTTCAAAGGTTTACGTACCGTAATCAAAGGAATTCATTGGTATATCTCCGTGGAAGACCAATGTAGTGCCTTGTGCTTGTAATACTTGCATCATCTAAAAGAGAAGGATAAATCCAGGAATGCATAATAAAGAGAAAGATGAAAGAAAAAGATAGGGTAAAAGATTCACCGACCCGCATCGCATCACTTTTACATTACATACTCATTCGCATTGCATGCATTTCACATTATGCACTTTGCAATGTGAGCTGAATGCACTGCATTCAGCAAGTCATTTTCTTTTTCTTCTACTGACAAAAACACTGCTACTGCATTCAAGTCAATTTTCATCCTTACATCTCCTCAGAGAAACATCAACAATGATTCTTTTTCTTCTTTTTACTACAATTTTCATCTACTTTTCTTCAAATCGGAGAAAACATATGCATGCAAATGTGTACAAGAGAGAGAGAGAGAGAGATAGTGCACGCACGACTACTGCATTTATAAGCGCACAAAACTAGAGGGAACATCTTGAAGAATAAAATCTTAGATCTTGACTTGGAGCAATTCTTTGGATCATTTAAAAAGGAAAAGATGCCAGATGTGGGGAAAGATTTCCGGTCATGATTACGCTACGTTATTACAACTGGGAAATACTCACAGTGCCTCTTCTTCTGCCATCGGAACTTACTACTTTACTCGAACATGGTATATCACAAGATGCTATTATAACATCCCGTGTTATCCTTTGAGACATATATTATTAGCAAAGATACTACTCGCATTACCATTGACTCCATAAACTTTGGTATGCTTACTAGAATTAGAATCCCTTTTAAAACGGAACGGACCAAAAGTTTCAGTACTATCAACATAAAGTGTTGATTCCATCCTAAAAAACATGGTGGTGCGTCAAAGTAAAAGCTGACAATACTAACAACTGATAAGAATATTTAGATGGGTTACTCAGCAGGTCTATTATTTTTAAGTGGCAAGAGTGGTAATGCCTGTTTTTATTTTTTATCATTTTAAACTGACTATAATCACTCATTATCATTGTAGTACATTTAACAAAAGAAGGAAAAAGTGAAATATTTCAGTTTATTATTTTGCTACAATTGTGCTCAGGGAATTATACAAGGTTGTTTCTTGTTTAAAAAAGTAACTTTTGTTTCTTATCCCTTGCGTGCGTTTCCTTCACTTAAATATAATTCGAATTTCATGTTTGCAGGAAAAGGATATTATGGTACACGGTGGCGGCGCTTGGTGGTAGGGTGAAAGTTGTTGCATGAGATGGCATTAGACAGGCACCTTTACCAAAAGAAAATTTAATTTATAAAATTCTTATATTCAACTTAAAAAGTTTAACTTGCAACTTTTATTTTTCTTGTAAGAATGAGTGTTCCTGCTGGTCTGTTCATATAACTGTCATTCTTTAACGAACAAGCAAGGTATATTTNAACTTGCAACTTTTATTTTTCTTGTAAGAATGAGTGTTCCTGCTGGTCTGTTCATATAACTGTCATTCTTTAACGAACAAGCAAGGTATACTTTTCTGGGATTACATCTATGAAAAAAGTTGGAAAGGTGCTTGTATACCGTAAAAGTCAGATTCTTTCTCGCTGCTGCTGCGCTCATATAGATAAGTCACTTTGTTGGTACATGAACTTTACCAGATATATATATTATTTAGAGGAGAATGTATAAGAACGTAAACATTCCAGCTGCAGCTTGATGCACTAAACAGCATCGTGTACAATGCGCCGGTTTTGAGAAGAAATAAGAACATAAAAAGAGATGTATTTTCTCTTTAGACGTTATCACAAACTGTAAGAATGACTGAAATGAAGCTTATTACTGGCATGGCATGCAATGGAGAAATTTTAGAAGAAATAAGAACATAAAAAGAGATGTATTTTCTCTTTAGACGTTATCACAAACTGTAAGAATGACTGAAATGAAGCTTATTACTGGCATGGCATGCGATGGGGAATGAACGGGAGAAAGCTCATCAGAGAGAAAATGGTTATACCAGTTTGTGTGTCTCTCTGTGTGTGTCTGTCTCCTGGTTGGCAACTTTTCTAACTCACTTAGAGTCACATCGTTTTGAAGGGAAAAAAGAAGTTTTAGTAGAAAACTAGGTGTCAGCTTGAACATCTTATTTTCACTGGAGAAATGTGATTGTGAGAAAGAAAATGACAATACTACTCTCTCTGTGTGTCTGTCTGACGTTCATTCTGTGTTGATGGTGATTGCATATTAGAAAAAATACTGGCGAATATTACTGATTTTATCTGTTTTCTCCAGAAATTATTGTAGTGCAGTACATATGCATGCAAGTCTCTGAAACAGTAATTCGAATATTGGCTCTTGTTTATATTTATGTTTGTGACGAAAACGCGAGGGTATGATGATATGACAGAACATGATTTTCCTTCCGCTTTCTGTTTTTATATTTGTAAAAGGAACATTCGATTTACAAGAAATTTTCTCTGAAAATGTGGAAAAACTGAATGTTTAAAAATTTTCCTACATTTCTACATCGTACAATTTTCACCATACATACCTATTATCTATCATTTTATTCCCAAAATGCACACTGACATGCTTGAATTGGAATTGACAAGAGAGACGACCATTCATCAAAATCATTTTTTCAGAAACCTTATTCGAGTTCGTGATCCACGTGTAGTGCTTATTTCATTTCAACGTAAACATGTTTCTATCAGTGGCAATGCCATTGTCTATACTTATACATGTACTGTGCAGTTTTTGCATGCTGTATAAAATAGATCTATATTTTTACTATTTTCTTTTTTTCAGACGGGGATGATCCACCGGGAGCCCTCCTCGAGAACACAAGTGGTGTGAGTACCACAAACTCCAAGAGCATCTCAGCTCCTGTTCTAAATTCAGTTAGTGAAGTGCGAGCCCCAAACCCAGAGACAGCAGGGTTTTTTCTTGACTCAGCTTTGGATGCTGTTCACAGCAGAGAAGAGCCAGTGGGACATTTTGTCTTCACTCTACATGTCTACCAGTATTCTGTTGACAAGAATGGGAAAGGTGGTAAGTACTACTCAAAGAGAGAGAAAAACGACATTTTCACAAACATGAAAAATGTAGAAAGTAGTGATAGTTTTACATGCTGAGTCGGTGCAAGTAAAAAATTTGCATGGAAATTCAAGTCCTTTTTTTTACTTACAACCGCTCCACATTTTAATGCACACTTGAATGATCCATGAATAAGGAGAAACGAGATTTGATGGAAATTGGAAAATTGAAAAGAAATGGCTGAAGCTGAACACAAAATAAATAATAATCATTTAAAAATACGTGTACATAGATAAAAAGCAAGACATGGATTCTATTATTTCATTTCATCAACTGGAAACTATTTTCCAACATCCAATCTCTGAAAAATATAGCCAGTCTACGGAAAAAATCATCACCACCTCTACGAAGATGAATGCGAAATTACGCACGTATGGTACATTCAGAGAGTCAATGAATATATAAGAGATTACAATAAAATCATGGTCGACCACCTTCACAAGACTCCATCAAATAATGTGGTGGGTGTCCATTGAAGAGCACCCACCACATTATTTGATGGAGTCACTACACATTTCATTTACTGCTGCAAAAAAGTGGAGCAGAAAATGAAATGTGTAGAGAAGCCAATGGTAAAAGATAAAGTTCCCAAATGGAATCCACACTTACTTAAATAATATATTTTATGGAAAGGGATGAAAAGCGCAGTTTGAATGAGTCAAGATATTTTGGGAACCCCTTTCACTCTCTTCAC